>JAODAL010010760.1:0-103407 GCA_025379985.1 Phyllomedusa bahiana | reverse complement strand
CAAATATCATTAATTTTTTTGCTGTTTATGTGCAATTTATATCCGAGGGTTAATTAAGCGTATTTGTGCTTTTGTAGTCTGTAAAAAAAACGGCGTTTTAACATACCACATACCAGTTAATTTTTTTCCTGGTGATTTCTGTAACGCAATTTATATCCAAGGGTTACCCAAGCCTGTTAGTGGGTTTAATTGGAGTCAAATACAGTTTGTGTATTTATCATACACAGATATCTTCATTAAACAATTTCGTAAATTTTTTAACAAACAGTATGTAAAAGGAGAGGTGGCAGGCTCTTCAAAATGCGAGTGGCAGTGGAACAAACATTCTGGAGCAGGCAAAGTCGCAGCACAGTAAGGGGTCGTCGAGCGGGGGTCAATTGGTGAGGCCAGAACGGGGCGTTGTATCTAGCGGCCGTGTGTTGACCAGCAACCCAAAGGTTCTTGTTTGGGTTGACTAGGTCATCCACTTCCTCCTAGATGACATCTGACAACCCCAGCCAAGAGTCGGTGGGAACGTCAGACACAACCCTTAGTTGGCATGGCCCGGGAGCGGGTCAGCGGCCCTCACCTGCCCCAACCCGCCTCTGTCCCATCCGGTTCATTCAGCCAGAGATCTACTGTGTGGTCTGGGCTCAGCGCCACTATACAGCAAGGATGAACAATTTGAGGACAGGCAACAGCTACTTGGCAGCGAAAAAATGGAGTCGATATCCCCTGCTTCTTGCAGTAGGCGGCAAAGTATAGATGTGGAGAGTGGCATGGGAGGTCATGTTATGAGGGGTCAGCCTCAGCATACCAACACCAGGACAGCAGTGAAGATCCAACAATTATCGATGATGATGTAGCCGACTGCACTTGGGAGCCGGGTGAAGCAAGGGCTTCATGATCGTTAGGAGAAGAGGGCGTCAGCTTGTGCGTCAGGCAGCGGTGCAGCCAGCAAGTGGGTAGTGTGGCCGTGAGTCAGCAGGGTAACAGCAGTGCGAGGTCAGGAGCCAAGCGGCCACGGGGTAAAAAACCCGCTTCATAGGTCCAAGAAAGTAGCGGCACAGGGGCTCAGCGAGGCAGCGGCGATAGTAGTCACTCAGTGCGGAGCGTTTGCGGTAAAATAAGCTACTCCACGGTGTGTCAGTTCTTTGCTAAGACACCGAAGGAGCCGAATATGGGTATATGTAGAATCTGTGGGCAGAAAGTGAAGCGGGGTCAGGGAGCTAACGTTGGCACCACGGCGCTGCGTCAACACATGCAGCGTCACCATCCGGTGTCCTGGGAGAAACGTGGCTCAGATGTGGTGGTCCATCCTGCCGCCGCAGCAAAAGCAGCAGCAGCGGCCAGTGGCATGCATGCCATGTCAGCCAGTCAAGGCTCCAACTTCTCTGCAGAAGGGAGCTGTTTCTCTTTGCCATCATCTCCCGTTCCAGATGCTCCTGCTCCTTGCTACTCATGGCACCAGTAGTCGTTCAATGAGGCGATTACAAAGAGACAACAGTATGTGTCCAACCATCCTAAGGTGCAGAAGCTGACCATTGTTGGTACTGCAGTCCCTCCCTTTCCAAACGGTGGACTCTGCACCGTTCAGAGAACTAATGGCCTTCGCCGAGCCGAGGTGGAGTGTTCCAAGCCGTAATTTCTTTTCCAAAAAGGCAGTACCAGCCCTTCACAAATATGTATAACAGAAGGTGGGCCAGTCCTTGAGCTTATCGGTTTGTTCCAAGGTGCATGGCAGCGCGGACGTGTGGAGCTGTAACTACGGTTAGGGCCAGTACATGTCCTTTATGGCCCACTGGATGAATGTGCTTCCTGCCCAGGCACACCAACAACTTGGACAGGAGACGGCGCTTTCTTCTCCACGTTGTCAAACTGCCACCACCACCACCTCAGCCTCCACAAGTGCTGCTCCATCATACCACATGTGTAGTGCACAGGGGAGGAACTGCTCCGTGTCATGCAGAAGGAAATCGATGTGTGGCTTTCTCCGTGCCAACTGCAAATCAGAACCATGGTGAAGGAAAAATGGGAGAACATGGTGTTTTGCGCTGCACCGAGGAGGGATGGTCCCTGCGCCCTGCATGGCGCACGTGTTCACTCTGGTTCTCAAAAGGTTCCTGAAGTCTTCCACCGATCTTCAGAAGATTCTGAAAATGGCCAGGAAACTGTGAGAACTTCATCCATTTAACTACAAATCCAGGCACACCCCTCTCAGTTGCAGCGGGAGATGGCCTCCCCCAACACATGCTGATATGCAATGTTTCCACCCCTGGAAATTCCCCGCCTGCACAGTTGGACCCACTGTATGAAACAGAGAAAGGCCATTAACGATTTATTTATGATCCAGGCGAACAGGAGTAATCCCCCGTGTAAACTTTGATGTCAGCCAGTGGCAGCTCATGTGTGACACCTGCCGTTTGCTGCGGCCGTTTGAGGAGGCGACGTTATTTGTCAGTCGCCAGGAATACGGGATTAATAACGTGATTCCACTGCTTCATGTCCTGGAACAGATGCTGAAAAATCTGTCTGGGCAAGGGACTGGAGACAAGGCGACTACATCTCGCGGCCACATTAGTCCGTTGGGGACTGAACTGGAGGAGGAGGAGGACATTGTAGCACAAGCATTGTCTGGTGACATGAGTGGTTTTTCTACCCAGGTGACAGGAGAGGAGGAGCAGGAGCAGCTGGATGAGGTAGATGGAGATGAGGAAGACGAGGCAGATGACCCCCAAGCACTGTATACAGTGGAGATGGAGGCAGGGAGTCCCTCAGAGTCACTTGAGCACATGGCCCGCAGCATGCTGACTTGCCTGGCTACTGACAGCCGAATAGTCACCATCCGGCAGAGGGATGACTTCTGGCTTTCCACCCTCTTCGACACTCGCTACCGGTCCAAAATAGGAGCTTTTTTTCCAGCTGCTGAGAGGGAGGACAAACTCAAGTACTATAGAGAAATCCATCGTAGTCAGTTTGCTAACGTTCCGAAACCATTTTTGCCAAGGAAATTCTCCTCCATCAGCTTCATCATTAATACCTAAAAAAGTTCCAACGCTGTTTATTATGAAGCATAAACGTGGTAGTTTGAATCTAGTTTCTGCGTGACACCAATTTGTTCAAATGCAGCATATGGAATTGAAGGAGACCCTAAATAAAAGGGAATGTTTTAGGTGCTTATTTTGCATTCGGTGCCATTAGTGATGGAATTTATTACAAAACTGGAATGGTGAAGCAAAAGCAAATGCTGCAAAACTGGCTTTGTATGAGCTTCTTCAATATGAAAAATGTGAATCGTATGTCCAAATTACAGACAGAAAAAACCGCCTCCGCCTCCTCCTTGAACCTCGTCTGTCATATCCGTGTACCGTACCTCTTGCCTCCTTCCCTTGACAATGATCCTTGCCGGCTGTCCTGACCTTACGATTGTCTCCGATTCCGAGTTTGCCTTAAGATTTTGTACCTCGCTACACCTCGGCTGCCACTGCAAGCAAGTCACGTCAGAGATAACGACCTGGTAGACTCCCGCTGCAGCAAGTCCATCCCGCTTTGCGGTGGGCTCTGGTGAAAACTGGGACCTACTTAGATTCCGCTCCCTGGCGTGGCTATTGCCATCATCCCCTTACTGTGCTGCAATCTGTGGCTTCTCCAGTAACCTACTACTGTGTTCTTTGACGCTATTGTAGTATATTAGCCCTCAGCTCGTTTCTTTCCAGCTGGCGCTGACGTTACCTTGTCAGGCTGCGTTCCCACTTCAATTTTTTGGTCAGTTTTGCCCCTGTAAGTGCCCAAGGAATTTTAGAGTGAAGCGATTCTAAGAGCGGCGGCAGTCATACTAAAACACAGTATTGTATGAAGACAAAACCAAGCTCCCTCTCACTCTTTATATCCTTTCCTCCTCTCCACCTTCACTTTTTTTCCTTGACTATTCTAGATCCTCATCCCTTTTTATCTATTTCTATATAGGATAACTGTTTAAAAATATAGGATTAATTACACAAAAAAATGAATGAAAGAGAGAAGGAAAGGCTTTAAAGAGTAGAAACAAAATCTGGCACAAAAAAAAAAAAAAAATAATAATGCAAGATAACATTTCTTCAGCTCTTCCAGTGCACACCTGCTCTGAATGACTACCTAACTGAAGCAACAGTCAGGAAGGAAAAAAAAACTCAAATCAGATTTAACTAGGTGACTTAGCACTCACTGATCAGTTGAAGTGAAATCTGATGCAGGACCAAGGAGATTGCTTCCTGGGTGATGAGCTATAGGCTAATGTCAAGAGCAGCAACCATCAGAACTCTGTTATAATTCAAATTAAAATTGTGAGGTCTTGGAACTGTACACAGAGTTTAAATATGAAATGGCAAATATTTCCCTATTTGCATTGTTTATGTAGTAAACACAAAGAATCTTAATCAATATTATCCATTTTGTCAGTTATATGGCTTATTTAGTCCGTATTTGTGACCACTGCACTATAAATTCTTATTAAACCTGCACTATTGTATACTATATTTTTTTTTTATTAAAAAAGAATGGATCTAAATTATCCACTTAATATCTTAATGATCTTCATGCTGTGTGATAGGCATCATTCATACTTATTATAAATATAGAATAAATGAAGCCTAAATACAAGGATTTATCTTTTCGATTAGACATGGATAACGATTAATATAATTGGCAACATTTATTTAAACTAGAACAAATGGTTAATGTGAATGATGTTCATAATGACTAATGAAGTCCTTGATTTCTAAACTTTATGGCATATAGTACAGTTGTAATGTAAAGTGCTATCCTTAGGAGCATGGCTAACTCAAGCTTTAAATGGACACCTGAACACTAAGGGGGACATGTATGAAGCTCGCCGGGTCGGGGCGCACCTTTCCGCCAGTTTCCCGGCGGAATCTGCGCCTGATTTATGTCGGGGCCGGGGCGTGCTCATACATACTATGTAAAGTCCGCCGCGCCTCGCCAGTGTTTGAGGCGTAGTGAGGGACTGAGGCGCAGTGTGGGGACATGGGCGCAGTGCGGGACTTAGGCGCCGTGCGGGACTGCGGCGAAAAACAGTTCCGATGCGAGACAGGCTGGAACAGAGAGAAATCATTCCACATGTCGGTGCGGAGTATGAATCAAAAATCGCCTTTATAAAGGCGTTCAACAGTCTCAGGAAAAGAGCTGAAACCTAAAAAATAAAAAAAAATAAGAAAATCACTTTCCACTATCCTAATTCAAGAATGAGGATATTGGAAATTGCCGGGAAATACAGTAATACAAAATCTGAAAGCTATTCTGATTGGTCGGCAAAAACCGGCCAATCAGAATAGGAGCGACAGTGAACCTTTAAAAACCCTATGGGGAAGTTTAGACCAATCAGAATCCACGGCGGGATAATTCAAAATACAGTAAAAATGCTGAAAAGAGCTGATGTTTATTTCTTTATTTTCGTTGCACCCATACTATTGATGCTTGGCTAACGAAAATAAAGAAATAAACATGATTTTATTGATTTAATATTTTTTTTCGTTACCCCCGTATTATTATTCTTTTATATACACATCGGGACAACTTCTGTAGTGTTATAATGTGATTTCGGCCATGTAAAGTTGTATTCCAGATTGCATTTGAAAACCCATAGGACGTCGCTTGCTCTCCCATTGGTCCAAAATAACGGCCCTCTTTTAACTTAGCCAATCACAGAGCGCGCCCCAGAATTTCTTTTCCCCATAGAACTCTATGAGAAAGTAGCTCGCGCTCTGATTGGCTAAGCTGACGGGGCCCCCGCCGTTTCAACCAATCAGTCGTTTCTGCATTTTTACTGTATTTTGAACTGTCCCTCCTTTGGGAATATGATTGGTAAATTTTTCTCCATAGGATATAATGGGACATTGTCGCCCTATTCTGATTGGTCAATTCTCCTCCATAGGTTTTTAAAAGGGACATTGTCGCTCCTATTCTGATTGGCTGGTTTTATGCCGACCAATGAGAATAGCTTAAACAATTTGAATTACGTATTTTCCGGCAATTCTCTCTATTGCAATTCCTATGTAAACACCGGTCTCGGTGTTCGGGTTTTTAACTGCTTTATTTGTAAAGAAGGGTTCGGGTCTTTATCTGATAATTTTTTTACATTTAAAAAATAATTTTTGATTAATACCTCATGCCGCACGGCGCTGAGTGCCGAGATTTCAGTGCCCCATCTCCCCCATAGACTATAATGGGGGAAGTAGCTCGCGCTCTGATTGGCTGGGATAGCCAAGCCCCGCTAGCTCAGCCAATCAGCTCTTTCTTTTCTTTTTGCTGTATTTTAAATTATCCCCGCCGTGGATTCTGATTGGTCTAAACTTTCTCCATAGACTAGAATGGGTCTTTGCGCTCCTATTCTGATTGGTCAATAATTCTCCATAGGTTTTAATGGGTCTCTGTCCTCCTATTCTGATTGGCTGAGCTAGCCGAGCCCCCCTAGCTCGCCAATCACCTCTTTTCAATTTTTTTCTGTATTTTGAATTGTCCCGCCGTGGATTCTGATTGGTCTAAAAATTCTCCATAGGCTAAATGGGTCTTTGTCCTCCTATTCCGGGTTTTTAAAGCCGACCAATGAGAATAGGTTTCAGAAATTTTAATTACTGTATTTCCCGGCAATTTACAAAATCATAATTCTTGATATTGCGCAGTTCTAGAGGGTTTTTTGGAAAGTGATTTGTTTTTTTAATTATGTTTATTTTTTAATGTTCAGCTCTCTTCTGACACTGTTTTCCGCCCTTTTTAAAGGCGATTTTTTCGGAATCATACTCCTGCTGCACGGCGGGGCGCCGAGATTTCTGTCGCGATCTTCTATCTGTTTTCCTCGCATGTTTCCATCCTGCTTCACTTCGCCTCTGCCGGAGGATTTAGACCAAAAAAAAAACCAGGTCTGCTTGTCGGAGCTGCCGAGCGCTGCACTGCGCCTCGCTTTTGCCGACTCGCGATCGTACATGCCTCGGAGTTTTCGAGCGCAGCGAGTCCCGCCCTGGAACGCCTTCCCCGCGCCCACACCGCGCCCACTGCCCGC
The DNA here is from genome assembly GCA_025379985.1 of Phyllomedusa bahiana. Classification (NCBI taxonomy): domain Eukaryota; kingdom Metazoa; phylum Chordata; class Amphibia; order Anura; family Hylidae; genus Phyllomedusa; species Phyllomedusa bahiana. The sequence continues at coordinate 96,374 of JAODAL010010760.1, read as the reverse complement.
CCCTTCATGCGGGGCGCAGCTGAAAGTGGCGAACACTGCGCCTAACACTGAATCCCCGCATCCGACAGCGGGATTCGGGCCGGGAGTCGCAGTATACGCCAAAATACGGGCGAAAAGCCCGATCATACATGTCGCCCTAAAAGCAAAGTGAAACACAATGGCCTTCATTTACTAATGTATTTGCACCAGAAAAGTATCTTTAAAATGAGCCAAATCTTGGCGCATTTTTGTCGCAGCATGGTCCAGTCACATTTATTATGGGCTTTAGAGTGCGTTCACATGCAAAGACCAAAGTATTTAGTCTTTATTTGGCACGCAGGGGGACAGCTTTTGTCAGTGGTTTGCGGACTCAAACCATTCCCCCTCGCTCCCGCATGTTTATGTTCTGCCCGAAAACCGGACAGAAGAATGAACATGTTCTAAGTTTTTTCGTGTTAAAAACCGTCTGGCAGATAATCCGTTCAGTGGGGACTGCTGCATGTATTTTGTATTACAGTCTATGGGGGAGTGGTGCATGTCGGTTTTCAGACTTTTTCTAAAATCGCAAAACGTTGGAAAAACCGACCAATAACCCTTGCCATGGGGACAAGCCATTATACACTTTCTGCACACTGCTCTCCAGGTGGGCATGGATTACCATAAAGTAAGTTTGACCTCATGAGCGTGGCTATAATGCGACACGCTGTGCCAAAAATGCAGCAAAAAAACTGGTTCAAAAGGTTAGACATTTCTAAAGTTTCACCAATTAATCTATCATCATGAACCCCTGTGATTAATCTGGTGAACTTTTAGGGTCATCTGCTCTGGTGTCATCTGCAGTCAGAAAATGAAGTCTGAGGGTATGTTCACACGGCTTATATGGGCGTACATTTCGCCACGTATTTCGGCACGTATTGCGCTCAATACGCGGCGAGATGCATGCCGCAATTATGGTAATCCATTGCTCTCATAAAGAACTATGGATTACGCCTCGTCCCCCGCGGGTACAATATGATCGTATTGTATGCACGGGGAGATAAGCAACATGTCAATTATTCACGGCGATTATGTGCCGCGAGCAATGACTGTCAATGGGGCTGGCGGTCTGCCAGCCTCACTGTGCTTTAGGAATACGCGCTGATTAGTGCGACTCCCAAAACACCCGGCGTATTGCGTCACTTACTGTATGCGCGGAAATTACGCCATGTGAAATTACCTGTATGTATGACCTACAGAAGAACAGGTGCTTTAAAACTATTTAGAACTGGCCTGTCAGCGCCAATGTTCATACATGTCACCCTTTGTGACTAAATACCTTTTCAGTCTGGAATTTATACACATAGGGTGACATGTATAATCTAGGTGCATAGAGGCCAGCTCTAAATAGCTTTAAAACAGTGTAGAATGCACCTGAATTTATGAACTTGTTCTTCTGTGATTCATAGATTTGGCACTTTTTAGTTCCACTATGACAACTCAGGCTCAAGTAAACCATTTTTAACTTGGTCTGGCTGTTCTACGGGGAATGCCCCATTTTGCATCCTACATCATAAATTTGTGAATCATTGGTTTGGTGTGACACACCTCCAGAACGCTCCACATCTTGGTGCATTAACAAAGTGTCACGGCGCCCGATTAAAGCAATAATTTTGGAGTGTCATAACATTAGAGAATTTTTTTGGTGGAATGGACACCAGATACTGGAGTGCAACCCATACATACATGTCACCCATAATGATTTTGTCCAATTTATTGTACTCTATACAGAATAATAAGTTTATACTGAGACATCACCCCCCCATACATGAGAGTGCACAGCATACATAAAAGATTACAGAATAGGAGAATTTGTATCTCTTCCGCTCAAATAGCGCCAAAACCATAGGTCCTTTACGGACCTCCTGGAATCCTGCGGCGGACCCCTAGGGGTCTGCAGACTACAAATTGAGAACTCCTACCATAGGCACACCACTGAACACTGTGTCACAGTTCAAAGAGAGACAAAACACTGTTTCTTGAGGACTCTGGTTAGGCCTGTTGGTGACATTTCATTAGAGCAACATGTATGAAATTTTGCGCTAATACGCCAAATTTCATGTACCTGATAATAGGCTAGAATGTGCCAGATGTATGAACCCACTCCACAGTGAGTCATAAATCAGGCACATTGTAGCGATCAGGCGACAGTTTGGATCAGGTATACGACTTTGAAAGTGGTATACCTGTTCCAGCAGTAATGCACCCCGAAATGCTGTAGCGAAGCTACAAATATGTAGTGAAGCTACGGTTCTAGTGCGCCCCACCTCCACATGCATGAACGGGGATGTGCCTGATATCAGGCTGAAAAGACGCCAGATATCTGGTGCAGCCCGTTCATACATGTCGCCCATAGTCTGCTCAAAAAGTTCAATAAATCTTTCTAAGGACCTGTTTGGTGCAATACCATCAGAATTCATTGGCATTACAGGTGCATGCGTAAACCCATGATCAAAGGGAGACAGATCACTATATGTTGCAGACTTTGCTATTTAGCCCTTAACTGTTGGAAATTTGGGTTCTGTATTTGTTTTTTGTTTTTTTGCTTCTATCTTTCTACATTCTAACAGCCATTACTTTTATTTTTACATTAATATAACTGACGTGTTATTTTTTCTTAGAGATTACGAAAAGTAATCTCTTTTGCCGCATATGGCAAAAGATGGTAGTCCTTTGCCAAATAATAAAATGCAAGAAAAAGTGATGTTGCTTATGTTTGTCTGTATATGAATAGACAGTGTATTACAAGAGCGCATTGAGGAAGCTCTTATTTATATGGACTACTAGTGTGTATACAGTAGGTTAGAAGCGGAAGATTGATTAAGAACGTATGCAAAAAAGTTGCCAGTCAAATTTACAGTATGTATGAGATAGCCAAGATGATTATAGTCTCATATGCAAAGCTGTAACCAACATTTCCTTCAATTTCTCGATCCATTAGCTCCCTTTTCCCTTGTTTCTTCCAGACACATTTACATCCATCAAAGCCCAGTCTGTTGAATCTTCTATTGTCCACTTTTCATACATTTTTGCAAGCGCGAGTGATGCTTCTTATGATGATATTGAAGTCCAGGCATCTTCATATTTTTTCAGGCCACCTTTTCAGATTTGTGTAATAAGAGTTGCTTGCATGGACGTCACCCGGAGATCTCACTATTACAAAGCATACAAGCCACCTTCACTTATGTTTTTGTCACGCCAGAACTGGTAGAGCCTGTCATGAGCCAACTTGTCGAATTCGATATTCTGCTTGGATGTCCACCTCTTGCCTTTTGAATGGATGAATTTCACATTCTTCTGTCATCACACTCATATGATTCCATTTGGCAATTTTTTTGGCTGAGAGACCACTATTGATGAACTGGATGATGCGGTTTCTCTTTTCTTGGGAAATCTTCATGGCTCCCTTGAAAGAACCAGGACCCCACTTGGAACAACCTAAAAAACACTGTAAAACATTTGTAATTTGTAGTAACAAAAAAAATTTGTTCCACCACCAGAACAAAACACTAACAATGCAGTTACATGACAAGAATCTACATAACAAACATATCTAAACTTTTGCGTCTTTTTTATTTTTTATAAATAACAAAGATAGTACCATTTCAAACTGTAAACAAAATTTCAAAAAGGGGCCGTTAGTTACAAGTAAATTAGAAAATTTTTAAAAATTTTCCTACAAATACATAAAAAATTTTAAACATAAAGTGGACAACCCGTTTAAGAAATAATTAGAAATAGAAAGATATCTCCTAAGCATGGGGGCGCCTCTTTTTCAAAAAGGTCAATGCAGTATACTGCTGTTTTGGGGGTTAGTTTCTCTCATTGGGAAAAATTATAAAAACCAAAATAGTGATAACATGTCCCCCGGACTTTACGTACCAAAAATTCCCCTTTGGGGGTAATATCTCCATGTCTTTTTTGCACATATTTCATATCAGTAAAAACATTTCTGAAACAAAGCAGGCTATGATGCACTTAAAACCTCTTAAGATATAACGCTCATTGTATACATCTATGTTTGTAATCGACAATAAAAAAAAAATAAGAGCTAATGGTATAACAAAACAGTGATATAATGGTATAATGTAAAAAACTTATCGTACCAAAATGGGATTACAAGTTTTTTTTTGTTTTTTTGTTACTATGTATGAGAATCTAAAAAAAAGTCCTTTGAGGATTTCATTTCTTGAGTAGAGGTACAATTTAAGGTTAAAACCACTGGCATCCTTTTAGGGAAACCTACATCAGTGCAAAATATATTAGAGACTTTTTTAAAAATCACTTTCCTTTACAATTTTTTCCATTTAAAGCATTACCCCAATAAAGCTTCAGTGAACAGTGTAATTATTTTCCTCCCACTCTGATACATTACATGCAAAACGATTTTCAGGAATATTTAAAACCTTCCTATCAAATGATACAATGGGATTTTGCTTATACAATAGAGAATATATAAGCACAATAATGAAACTGCAAATATTAAGGTAAGCACAATGCAATTGGAAATGTTGTCCATAGTCCCAGGGAATTTTCACATCACTCAATCTTGCTGCACCGCCGTTTCTTATGCGGTTCTTGCACTGCGGTCAGACTTCAGATTCTCAGTGGCACAGTACATTGGGGCTCCAGGAATCCGATGTCGGTCCGGCAGAATACAACATGTTCTATATTCCGCCAGACGGTTTTAGATTTCAGAAGCCTTCATTAAAAAATCTGTACTATGTAGACTACAGCACAGACTTTCTGTTGAGGGCTACACAGTGCTTGGTACAGTCGGATTTTCGACAGATTCATAATACTGAATCTGCTGAAAAAACTAGATTCTAGTGCTGTGTACACATAGCCTAACAGGTCACAGCAAAATATGTCTGCTGAGTATTGTTTTAGACACAAGATTAAAGGCTACGAAAACAGCTTTAGGGATATTTTTACTAAAATTCATGTAGTTATAATTCGGTTTTATTAAAAATGTTCCACTATCTGACCTCTGCAGCCTCTTTGTATCACATAGATACAAAGACAGGATAAGACAGGATAAAAAAAGTAGTTTACAGAGAAATTTATCAGTGTCACGGTGCATGCCGTTGTCCCTGTCATGGACCGCAGTCGTGCTTATGCCTCTGCTGCGGTCTTCGTCTCTGTTGCATGCTGGCGATCCTCCCTGGCATCCAGTGCGTCCATATGTACCCCCTAGGGTGCGTGCGTGGCATTGTCTGAAAATTTAAAGGGACACTGTCCCAATTACCTGTATTCCTGCTGCTATACCCATTTATACCTGTGTTAACCTCGTGTTCACTCTGCGCTTTCTGAAGCACTGTTCCTGCTGCTGTGCTGGTCCATTATACCCTGCTACATCTGCTGTTCCTGCTGCTGTACCAAGTTCACAACCTGCCTGGGACTGCACTACTTGTCTACGGCCAAGTTCACAACCTGCTGTGACCTGACCCGCTACCAGTGTCCAGTGTCCTGTCCTGCACTTTGGCTACCACTGCGAGTTATACTACACTCACGGTGGCCTAGAGGATCCGCATACCCAGCATTTCTAACCTGTGGAACATAAGGAACATCTGACTCTCGTCAGTAACCATTCCAATCAGAAAGCTTGTCTGTTGGTGTGATCTCTAGCCCATCCAGATTTTTCCTATGTGATCATCTTAACTCAATTATAGTAAATTAAAGTTGATCAGCTGCTCTATAGTGTGATGCGTAATGTCATGGGTGGTCCCGTGGTCTGCACATCAGGCAGCGGATGCACCCGTTTCCAGCAGTGTCCTTATTAGGTGGAGGTGGTGCTGCGGCATACATGTGCTTCTGAACTATACTCACCTCTCCGCTTTCCTGCTTCCCTGTACATCACTGCCAGCTATGTAAGATTTAAAGGACCAGTGTGCCGGTAATTGGCTAATTGCCAGCCGCTGACCCTATATCTTCCTGCACTTCCTGCACTTTCCTGCCAGATTTACAGTGCCCTGAGCCTGAGAGAAAGTGTTGTTTAATGTTCCTGTCTTACTGTGTATCTTGACCTCTGCCTCTGTCCTCTGACCATGTTCCGCCTGCTGCCTGCACTGGGCTTCGGCCTGTCCCTGACCATGAGCCTGTCTTACGATTCTTTACCTTGCTACACCTCGGCCGTCACCGCAAACAAGTTTCGTCAGGAGTAGAGGCCTTGGGGTCTCTTGCCAGTGTAAGCCCTGGCCTTGCCGTGGGCTTTGCTCCCTGATGTGGCTTACACCACCGCTTGCAGTGGTCCAGTGGATCCGCACAACAGCGGTCAATACAGTCCATACCAGTGGCTGTTACAGTAAACTCTGGCTATGGATCCCACTGTAGTGCCCCACTGAACCTCCAAGACATCATGATGATAGTTTCCCAGCAGTCGTAAGAAACTGCCCAGCAGTCGCAACGTATTAATTAGCTGACCACCGTGACGCACCAACCCCTTGCAATCCAGCAACTGCCATCACCACCTGTTGTTGCTTCTCCATCTACAGTTCCTGTGGCATCTGGTGACCCTATGCTGCATTTCTACTTGCTGACGAAATATGTCAGAAACCCTAAGGCCTGTCAAGGCTTCATTAGGCAGCACACCGTGCATGTGGAACTTAAGGCTAATCAGTGTGCCACAGAATGCTCCAAGATGGCATTCATGGTTAGTCTCCTTTGGGACAGGAACAATCCTGTGACAGTGAACCTCCACACATTCCTGGATGGATCCTGCAGCATCCTCGAGAAAACCCACCCTTGCGACTTTCACAGCGACTGTTCTGCTAGACCCATGCCAAGGGGATTTCTCAGTCAGGCAATATGCCATAGAATTTTGGACTCTGGTCTCCGAATTATTCTGGAATAATAAGGCCCTTGTTGCCACATTCTGGAAGGGCTTTGCAGGCAGAATAAAAGATGAGCTGGCCGGTTGGGACCTTCCATCAACTTTGAGTGACCTCATCCATCTTGCCACCTGCATAAACATCTGGTTCACCGAAAGGCAGAAGGACCTCTGCCAAGAATGCAAATCAGCCTGGCCATGCTGTCTTCCCAGTCTTGCTCCAGTTTTTAAAAGGCCCCCACCGTGTCCACTAATTGCTTCTTCGGAAGAACCTATTCAAGTGGACATAGTCCACCTGTCACAGCAAGAACGGTCCCATCGACATCAGCAGAATCGTTGCCTCTACTGCACTAGTCCTGAACATTTCTGTATGGACTGTCCATCGCATCCGAGAAACTCCCGCACCTAGGCTACCTGGGAGAGGTGTCCCTACCTGTGAACACTACCTCTCAATGTCTGACCATGCTAGTCCAACTGTTCTGCACCTCATCGGGTGTCATGTTCCAAGTCTCACCTTCATGGATTCTGGGTCAGCCGGGAATTTCATTGATGCATCTCCGATCGTCTCCCAGTGGTTTGGCTTCTCAAGCGTCTGGTATCCATTAACAATGAGTGCCTCAATGACTTGTGCACTGAACCTCTGTGTCTCAAAGTGTTGGTGCTGCACAAAGAAAGAATTGAGTTCTACATGTTACCCCTTTCATTCTCTGCAGTCCTTCTTGGAATTTTGTGGCTACAGCTTCACGCTCCAGTGCTCAATTTGCAAATGGAGGAAGTCTCACATTGGGAACAGGACCGTCATTCCCAGTGTCTTGCGGTACTACGTCCAGTGCATACCACCTCTCCCCTGATGTCGTCCACTCCTCTGCTGGAGCTACCTTCCTCATATCACGAGTATGCAGATGTTTTTCGTGAGAAACAAGCTGAGACTCTTCTGCCTCATCAAGCTAATGATTGTCCTATTGACTTCCTGCTTGTCACTACTTCTTCATGGCGCAGGGTTTAACCTTTGTCTGTACCTGAGACACAGGCCATGGTGGCCTATATAAAAGAAAATCTTTAGAAAGGCTTCACCCGCAAGTTCTCCATATACTTACAGGAATATGTGGTCAATCTTCCTAATCAACTACAAGATTAAGATGCTTTAGTTAAAGTACTCCAACAAGCCCCTTATAGTGATAGTTATATTTTCCTAACACTGCACTTGACTGTCCTTTACTCTAATATTACTGTACATCTCAATGTATAGAAAAAGACCCTCCTAACAGATGCACAAAAACAATTTTTTAGAGGGCTTAAACTTTATTTTAAATATTTTAAATTATTTTTTGTACAAAAAAGTCATTTACAGGCAATTATTTGGCACCGCAATGGGAAAACGGATGACCCCATCCTATACATATTTGTTTATGGGGGCCTTTATCTTAATCAAGAATTTTACTCTACAGTAGATACATTGATTATCTATTTTTTTATTTGGAGTGGAATGCTCCAATCTGCTATGAATTTTGTAACCACTGCTATGAATTTTTTTGAATACCAATAAGTGGAGGATACATTTTACCCTGAATATGCACAAATCCAGTATAGAATTTTTGGATTTGGTAATCCAGAAAAGGGTGGCTATGTGACATCCACCTTTTTCAAAAAGGTGGATGCAAACAGCTATCCAGATTACAATAGTGCTCATTTTCATCATTAGAAAAGAAACATCCTGGATGGTCAAATAAGAAGAATTAGGAAGAACTACACACAAGATGATACCTTTAGGGTTCAAGCAGCAGTTATAGCAGACCAATTAAGGCAAAAACATTATCCCTCTAAGCTTATATAATGGTAGCATGCCATCAATCGAGCTAGTACCCTAACACAATTAAATTGCCTGACAAAAATAACAAGAAAAAAAGAAATCATAGTAATAACAAAAGTACTTTACCAAAGTTTAGGAACCATAATTTTATAACTAGGTATAATTTTTCACATACGGAGATTAGAGACATTTTACAGAAACACTAACAAATATTATTAAAGGACCCATATTTAAGCAAAAGTATGAACCCCATTAATTTTCAGACAAGGAAAAACTTTGAAAGAAATGGTGGCGTCAAGTCGCGTCCATGAACATCCCAATAAAATTCAGGGAGGCCGAGTAAAACATAAAGAAAGAGAAAGTAAAAAAATGTGGAAAGAATAGATGTCCTCTAATCTCCTGTGAAGGGCCGCCATCAGAAATTTCAGGGCCCCATACAGTTGAAGCATCTGGGCCCACCACACCTCAACCCCACCCTCTGCCAAGCCCATAGCCCTGCGCCCACTCAGACAAAGCCCCCCCCAGCCTCACACACAGGCCCCCCCCCACAGCCTCACACACAGGCCCCCCACAGCCTCACACACAGCCCCCCCCACAGCCTCACACACAGCCCCCCCACAGCCTCACACACAGCCCCCCACAGCCTCACACACAGGCCCCCCCACAGCCTCACACACAGGCCCCCCACAGCCTCACACACAGCCCCCCACAGCCTCACACACATCCCCCCACAGCCTCACACACAGCCCCCCCCACAGCCTCACACACACAGGCCTCCCACAGCCTCACACACAGGCCTCCCACAGCCTCACACACACAGCCTCCCACAGCCTCACACACAGGCCCCCCACAGCCTTACACACACAGGCCCCCCCCACAGCCTCACACACATCCCCCCCACAGCCTCACACACACGGCCCCCCCACAGCCTCACACACACAGACCTCCCACAGCCTCACACACACAGGCCCCCCCCACAGCCTCACACACAGGCCACCACAGCCTCACACACAGCCCCCACAGCCTCACACACAGGCCTCCCCACAGCCTCACACACACAGGCCTCCCACAGCCTCACACACAGCCCCGCCCCCCTCCACCCCATTAATTTTCAGAAAAGGAAAAACTTTGAAAGAAACGGTGGCGTCAAGTCGCGTCCATGAACATCCCAATAAAATTCAGGGAGGTTGAGTAAAACATAAAGAAAGAGAAAGTAAAAAAATGTGGAAAGAGTAGATGTCCTCTAATCTCCTGTGCAGGGCCGACATCAGAAATTTCTTGGCCCCATACAGTTGAAGCATCTGCCCCCCTCATCACGCCCACCCCACACACCCTACTCGCAAGCCCATCGCCCAGCTCCACACTCAACACAGCCCCCCCACAGCCTCACACACAGGCCCCTCCACAGCCTCACACACAGGCCCCCCAGCCTCACACACAGCCCCCCCACAGCCTCACACACAGCCCCCCCCCACAGCCTCACACACAGCCCCCCCCCCCACAGCCTCACACACAGGCCCCCTCCCCAGCCTCAGGGGGGGTCGCTGGCACAGAGAGGGGGCTTCAGTGGGGCTCCACATTATCCCAGCGTGTGAGGGGGGGGGGTGCGCTCTGACTCTCAGGTCTGCTCTTTACTGACAGCAACAGAGTCTCTCACCTTGTTAAAGTTCTCCTGCGTCTCCTGTGATCAGAGTCGGCCCCTCCTCCCTCTGCCAGCAGGAGTCACTGAAGCCCCGCCCACAGGCAGAGAGAGGGGAGGGACCGACTCCGATCACAGGAGACACAGGAACTGGAAGGAGGTAACAGACGCTGCTGCAGCTGTGCGGGCTCCATCCTCAGACGCGGAGCCGCACGTGGCCCCTCCTCAGACGCAGAGACGCACGTGCCCCCTCCTCAGACACAGAGCCGCACGTGCCCCCTCCTCAGGGCAATGTTTTCTGATAAAGTTTGATTTAAGCTGCGAAAGTGACTATGTAATATGTCTCTTCAAGTGTCTATGTCAGCTTCAGTACGTGGAATTAACAACACAAAAATTGTGTATACTTACATCAAATCAGCGCTATAGTATACGGAGGAAGTTGTTATTGCATAGAATTTCCCAACACCTCTTTTTACAACATGATGTCAACACATCACAACTAGTGATGAGCGATTCGGCCAATAATGTGTTTCGGGTAGATTCCAGATTTTGGGGAATCATCTCGCCTATTTTCAATCCTCAATTGCGATTAATCCCGTTTCCCATTAAAGCCTCTAGGAGAGGAACACCAGGTTAATTTTTACACCCAAACAGGTGAGGTGAAGCTGGAATTAACATCCACGACAATTAGACTACAAGAGTCACGGAAAAATATTCACAGGCTAAAATAATTTGATCTGTTCAATGGCTAGCTGAAAACATGAGGACAGCATAGCCACAGCAGGTACACCGGTATTGGAAATGACACATGGTAACTGGCAGGAAACCCCTATCACTTTTTGCACAAGGGACCAACAACTTGTAATATATGTTTTGGCAGCAAGAACATCCCAACGGGAAGGCTGAGGTTCAGCTGGCAGGGTCCTAGTTAGAGTGGGTGCGGTGAGAGCAAGGGCTGCCGTCAGTCATCTATTAACCGTTTCATGGCCACATGCAGCTAAATCAAATGGCATCCATTTTAAAGTAGCCTGACCCCAAAACCAGCAAAAATGCCCTTATGGACACAGAGAGTAAAATTAGAAGGAAGAAATAAGTATTTGAAACAAGATTTTTTTTAATAGAACCTTGAATATTGCAGTCTTTTCCAGCTGCTTGACCCCAGAAGCAGCAAAAATGACCTGTTCAACACTCAATAAAATCAGCCAGAATAAAAGAGGTTTTTTTAAAACATTTTTGGGAATAGGACCTGTATTATAGCTGTTTTTTACAGCAACCTGACCCCAAAAGCTGCAAAAAAGATGACCTTTCGGACACTTGTAAACATTGTGCAGAAGAAATGCTATTAGAAACCACATTTTATACAACAGGACCTGGATTGTAGTTGTTTGTTTACAGCACCCGGACCCCAAAAATTTGACAAATGACCACTCGGACACTTTTAAAAATGGTGAAGAAGAAATGGCTGTTAGAAACAAAATTTTTTACAATAGGATCTGGATTATAGCTGTTTGTTTACAGCACACGGACCCCAAAAATTTAACAAATTACCTCTCGGACACTTTTAAAAATGGTGAAGAAGAAATGGCTGTTAGAAACAATATTTTTTTACAATAGGATCTGGATTATAGCTGTTTGCGTACAGCACATGGACCTCAAAAATTTGAAACTGATCTCTCGACACTTGTAAAAATTGTAAAGAAGAAATGGCTGTTAAACAAGAAACAATAGACTGATATAGTGTTTTTACGCACCATGACCCAAAACCATAGAAGCTTAACAATATTCATGAATTGAAAAATTGGAATAATGTTTTTTCAAGAAACTGTACAATTTGTCTTTATATCTCTACCGCCAAACCAGCCAAATGACCTTTTGACACTCTGAATACAATTTGCATTAAGAAATGAGCATTTAAAAAAATTTTTTTTCAAGAGGACCATTTTTTTGGGAAGAGGAATGTGAAGTAGAGCATAGAACATGTGAAGGGTGGAATTCCAGCATGTTGCCACGTCAAAAAGGAGACAGTTGGCGGGGAGAACAACATGACACTGTAACGCAGCCAGCTGGGACGATGCAGGGTGCGAACGCCAGAACTGTGAGCTCAGACCTCGAGCCTTCCTCAGCATGCAGTCAAGACCCTGGTAGCACATTAGAAATTTCTGGACGACAAGGTTCATGACGACGTACCAGGCAAGGGATGTGCTCCAGCCTACCAATCTTAAGGGCGGCAAGGAGATTTCGCACCACCACCTTGCCTGGAACCAGGTTCTTGTCACCCAGCTAATGCTCAGTCTCGTGGCGCAGAGCCGTCCACAGCTCTTGACCTGTGTGTTGACAGTGTCCAAGACATATTAATTTCAACACAGCCTAGTTTCTCTTGGCACTTGATGCTACCCGTGGACCTTGAGGGACAGAAACCTGCACCATCCCTGCGGTTTTGAAAAGTGTGCGCCGAGCATGACAGCCAACGTCATCACCAGAGAAATCCACCCAACTCACCCCGTGAGCTGTCAAAGAGATATAGTGGCCTTGACCGTGCTTCCTAGTCCATGTATCAGTGGTCAGATGGACGTTGCTGCACACAGATGCAGCCAACACAATGGAGATTTTAGCTGACATGTGGCTGGTCAGGGCAAGCTTTTCGGGAAAAGAAATGCCTGCTCGTCATCTGGTATTGGGGCAGGCAAAGGCTATGATGTAGTGGAACCCATCTGTTTCAACCAGGCAGAAAGACAACATTTCCAAGGCCAAGAGCCTGGCAATGCCGACATTCAGGTTTTTAGCTTTGGGATGGTTGGGGTTAAAGTGTTTCTTCTGCTCCCACACCTAGTACACGGAAGGCTGGCTGCTAGACTGGCCACTGTACGGCATGCAGGTGAAACTGGTGGAAGGAGAAGGGGAAGGCTGTGTCTCTTGTGGCCCTGGTGGCACTCAGGCGACGGTGTGTGGCACTGGGGCTGATCCTTGCTCATGTTGTTGAGGGACGAGGGCAGCAGAGGAATGCTTGGTCTTGGAAGTGGCGGAGGAGGAGACAGAGGGTATGACAGTGGTTGGAAGCCCAGGACCTGTGTGGCCTTTTTTCGCCAAGTGATTCCTCCATTTCAATTCATGCTTTCGCTGCATGTGACTATTCATGTTCGTGGTGGTTAACCACTTTAGATTCTTCCCTCTACTGATGCGTTGATGGCAAATCCGACATATGACGTCACTGGGCGAATCTGAGGCTTGATCGCCTTCTCTCGCACCTCTAGCTCCACGTCCTACCTACCTCTTTGCTCACTTACCACCTGTAGTTCGCTCCATATTCAGAAAGATAAATATTAAAAAGATCTAGAAGATTTTTTCACAGTCTCTTATTGAAAAACTGTACTGCAAAGACAGCAAATCACAGGTATTCTGAAATCCCTCTAATTTCAAACTGCCAACTATGATTAGAAACAGAATTGTTTCTATCGAATATCTGTGAAATGTGGTCTTGTGGAACAACTGTAACACCAAATCAACAGTGTGCTTCCTTCAGTCCGTGATATTTACAACCGCAAAGTAAGACTATCAATCCACTTTTTCCTACAGATTTTCTAAGAACTGCGGTCTTTTCTGACAACCAGGAGTAAAAAAATCAAATTGTTGTACAAATTATCTAAGAACTGTGGTCTTTTCGGACAACTGACAATCACGGATAGAAATAGAATTTTTTTTCTACAGAATATGGAGTAAATGTGGTCTTTTCCAAAAACTAACAACCAGAAGTACAAAAAGATTAAACTCTATAGAACAGTGATTTCTTGCGAGAGATGAACGTAGCTGTGTATGATGCAGAAGTTCACCCCACAACAAAGGGCCCCCCACCCTCTCCTATGACACTGATGGCAGGCAACGCAGAAAAAAAGGTGCTATTTCACCGTGGTTTGAGATGAGAAATATAAGTAATAAATGCAGACGTGCACCCCACAACAAGGGGACACCCGGAACTAAGACTGTGGTGGCTACTGGAAACGTAGAATAAAATTGGGTGCTACTTCATAGTGGCTTGAGAGGAGAACTATGAATAATAAATGCTGACGTGCACCCCACAACAAAGGGACACCCGTAACTCAGACTGTGGTGGCCGATAGCAACGCAGAAATAAAAGTGGGTGCTATTTCACCGTGGTTTGAGACGAGAAATATGAGTAATATAAATGCTGACGTACACCCCACAACAAAGGACCACCCATAACTCAGACTGTGGTGGCCGCTAGCAACGCAGAAATTAAATTGGGTGCTATTTCACTGTGGTTTGAGACAAGAAATGTAACGGGTTGGTGGATTCGCTGGACCACCGCAAGCGATGATAGTTCAGCCACGCAAGGGAGCGGAGTCTAAGTAGCCCCCGGTATTCACCAGAGCCCGCCGCAAAGCTGGATGGACTTGCTGCGGCGTGAGGCTACCAGGTAGCTACCCCTGACGTGACTTGCTTGCGATGGCAGCCGGGGTAATGCGTGGTACAGAATCATAATCCAAAGGCGTAGTCGGGGACAGGCAGTAGGTCAGGACAGGTGGCAGAGGTTCGTGGTCAGAGATGGGCAGAAGGTCGGGGCAGGCGTCAAACAGGCAAGGTCAGGAAACATAGCGGACGGCTGGACACGGGTATCAGACAGGGACTTCCAACACTCTCAAGACAAGGTTAGCGCACACCAATAAACTGGCAGAGAGTGCTGGGGGCGTATTCCTTAATAGGGACCAGCGGCCGTCAATAACTAATTAATGGTTCGCCGGCCCTTTAAATCGAGCCCAGCCGTCGCGCGTGCACCCTAAGCAGCAGGTACGCGCGCGGCGGCCAGGACAGGTAGAAGCAGCGTTCACAGGAGCGTGGACGGATTAGTGAGCCGGCGACAGTGACCGGGCAGCAGGGGGATGTTCGCGGTGAGCCGCATAACCCGCGCCGGACCCCATGCGGGCACGGGGGTGGCCACAGGGCACCGCGGCACCCGCACCAGCCCCCATGACAAGAAATATGAGTAATATAAATGCAGACGTGCACCCCACAACAAAGGGACACCCGTAACTCAGACTGTGGTGGCTGCTAATGCAGAAATAAAATTAGGTGCTATTTCACAGTGGCTTGATAGGAGAAATATGAGTAATAAATGCTGACGTGCACCCCACAACAAAGGGACACCCATAACTCAGACTGTGGTGGCCACTAGCAATGCAGAAATAAAATTGGATGATATTTCACTGTGGTTTGAGATGAGAAATATGAGTAATATAAATGCAGACGTGCACCACACAACAAAGGGACACCCGTATCTCAGGCTGTGCTGGCTGCTGGCAATGCAGAAATAAAATTTGGGACAACTCAGACTGTGGTGGCCACTAGCAATGCAGAAATAAAATTGGGTGCTATTTCACCGTGGTTTGAGACGAGAAATATGAGTAATATAAATGCTGACGTGCACCCCACAATGCAGGAACACCCGTAACTCAGACTGTGGTGGCCGCTAGCAACACAGAAATAAAATTGGATGATATTTCACTGTGGTTTGAGATGAGAAATATGAGTAATATAAATGCAGACGTGCACCACACAACAACGGGACACCCGTATCTCAGGCTGTGCTGGCTGCTGGCAATGCAGAAATAAAATTTGGTGCTATTTCACAGTTGCTTGAGAGGAGAAATATGTCTGATGCAGGATCTGCCACCGAACCAGGCGTCCCCCCCCCCCCCCCCCGCACAGCTATGCCATTCTCTAACTAATACTAACTACAATTCTGTAATCTGCTGTACCCTAAGCTAACTAATCTATTGAGGACCCTTTTCAGTAGTAAAACGCTGGGAAAAAGTCTCTACTAGCTTTGAAAAAAGCTGAGCAGAGAGACAGCTTCTGTTCACTGTGTGGAAGCTAATGCCGCAGGAAGTGCAGTGACATAGATAAAACAAAGTCATGTGATTTCAGCAGCCAATGAGATCCCTACACACCCCGCTGGTGACGTTCTTCACCCCCACCCCAGGCTTTGCGCTGATTGGTTGGCCGCCAAAATTACAGGAAGCTGTGATGGCGATTATTGATAAGATTTTAAGGGAAATAATCTCTTCATCGTGGAACCAAGATTTTAGTGAAAATCTCTGAGATATCAACTTTTTTTCAATTTCATCACTCAACACTAATCACAACTTAAAGTCACACCAATTGACTATATTCCACTAATAGTCCCCAATAGATTTGAAGTCCTATGTCATAAAGAAATGTACTGGATTTTCCAGTTACAGTGTTTAACCACATATGGCTTAAATGAAACCACAGAATTAATCCAGTAACATTAATAAAATCAATCAAAATGTTTACAAGAATAAGAGGAACACAGGTCAAAGGCGTCATCATCTTTGATACTTCTGTTTTTTTTTATGATTGCAAACATTGGTATTATTGATATCTTTAGGCGATGTCTGCACAGATTTTCGGTGATTTTAGTAATTAAAAACCACTGAAAATTCGACAGAAAACAGTTCACATAGACTTCAATGCAAAAAACGACCATTGTCTATATAGGTTGGTTTTTTTGAGTCGGTTTTCAAAGCCGCCGTGTATTAAAACATGTTGTAAATTGTGCCGTAGTCCGGCAGAACATTTACTATTGAAGTCTATGTAAACTGACAGGTGGGTTTTTGGATGATTTTTGGTGCAGATCTGCTGAAAACTGCCCAAGTGTTTAAACAAGGCATATAGGTTCTACCTATAGTGGGTGTGTTTATTGCTGGCCCTCGTGCGCCTTTTTGTTGTTGCTTTACAAAGTGTGGAAGAGGACGCATCACCATGGCACCAAAGCAATCCTACCATCATATGGAGATTGATTAATGAGGTCAATGTGAATGTATACGGTGTCGTCTCTTTAATGTTATTTATAACATTTTGTGCAGTTGCATGCCATGCAGTCATATAGATTTGTACATTTAAACTTTTTGTGCGCTTGCATGCCATGCAGTCACCATAGATCTGTATGTTTAAACCTTCTGTTCAGAAGCGTACCATGTGGTCATCATAGATTTGTACGTTTAAACTTTTTGTGCAGTTGCATGCCACACAGTCATCATAGATCTGTAAGATTAACTTTGTGTTGCACAATATAAATATATTTTTAGTGTTTTTAATAAATTATAGTATTAACATTTTTTTTTCATTTCAGGTACATCACCCAGAGCTCTGGGATAAGAGCTCCCAGGGATACAGTAACCGGATCTTGAATAACCAGTACTGGGATGAAATTTGTGAGGCGCTGTCTCCGGGGGACGGAAGAGTGTATGACAAACGACTGTGGGAGGGGCGGGGTTATAACTAAGTGATTTGTAATATTGCTATTGCAAAACTTTAGTTTTTTTATTTGTGCATCTGTTTAAAAAGTCATTCCTATTGTTCTTGTGAGTCAAGACTTGGCACGTGTCTGGTCAACAAGGTCACATCTGCACATTTGCCACAGTCTAAACGTCTAAACACAAGCACATCAACACTAATGCATCTCAGCAGCTCTTGCACAAATATTACTGTATGAAACTCAGAATGCTTTGATTGCCATATTGACTGAGTTGTGTAGGCTATAAATTTAATTCTTCTTCTCTATCGTCAACAGCCTCTTGCACTGGCACCGTTTGGGGGAAAAATATGAGACCTCTCCCTCCTGTCGGCAAAAGGTTCCTTATCATGAGGAGCTGGCATTCATCCTACCTCAGCAGGGACTATGCCAGTAAGTAATTATGATTTATGTTATGGTTGTTCAATGATAATAACATACAGTATTATCAATTAAATTTTTCTTCCATAGGTCGACAGGCCATGTGTGAATACCCGTGGCGCTGGTCCTCGCAGCAGAAGAATGCCGGCAGAGTGAGAGGGAAACCACCCAGGAAGCAGGGGGGAAGTAGATGATATGCTGGGGCTTCATGGGTGGACTCTCCATACTCTGGGTCCTTAATGGGAACTAGAGCATCGCTCTCAGCAGAAGTGACCTCAGCAGCTATGCCCTCAGCAGCACCCACATCTTGCACTGCTGCTGTTGCCGACCCAGAGTCTACCCCAAGACCAGGTCCCAGCACCACATCACACCATTTCTACCCGACAAGTCAGTGCATGAACATGCCATAGAAGGGAGAGAGAACTGGAGGCAGAGGAATGCACTTTTTCATTTACAGTGCCTTGCGAAAGTATTCGGCCCCCTTTTCAACCTTTTGTCACATTTTAGGCTTCAAACATAAAGATATCAAATTTTAATTTGTAAAGAATCAACAACAAGTGGGACACAATTGGGAAGTGGAACGAAATTTATTGGATATTTTAAACTTTTGTAAAAAAAAAAAAACTGAAAAGTGGGGCGTGCAATATTATTGGGCCCCTTTACTTTCAGTGCTGCAAACTCACTCCAAAAGTTCAGTGAGGATCTCTGAATTATCCAATATTGTCCTAAATGACTGATGATGATAAATATAATCCACCTGTGTGTAATCAAGTCTCCGTATAAATGCACCTGCTCTGTGATAGTCTCGGGGTTCTGTTTAAGGCGCAGAGAGCATCATGAAGATCAAGGAACACAACAGGCAGGTCTGTGATACTGTTGTGGAGAAGTTTAAAGCCAGATTTGGATACAAAAAGGTTTCCCAAACTTTAAACATCCCAAGGAGCACTGTGCAAGTGATCATATTGAAATGGAAGGAGAATCAGACCACTGCAAATCTACCAAGACCTGGCCGTCCCTCTAAACTTTCATCTCAAACAAGAAGAAGACTGATTAGAGATGCAGCCAAGAGACCCATGATCACTCTTGATGACGTACAATAATTTTGCATGCCCTACTTTTCAGTATTTTATTTTTTACAAAAGTTTAAAATATCTAATAAATATCCACTTCACAATTGTGTCCCACTTGTTGATTTTTCGCAAAAAAATTACAATTTTATATTTTTATGTTGGAAGCCTGAAATGTGGCAAAAGGCCAAATACTTTCGCAAGGCACTGTATATGGCATGTGGATGGAGACACCTAAGAACATTTCGCTTACTGCTTAGCACATCGCTGTACCCTATCCATATCGCTGCTGCTGCAGGGGTGGAAAGTGTTACTTTTCCCTATGCCCTCATTAGCCGGTTCCAGTCTGAACCCTCTTGGACTGAACCATCTGCCCAGCCCCATGTATTGATATAAATTCATGAACAAATGATAATTTTTAAAAATTTTTGAAAAATTTGGTTTGGCACATCAATGCATTTTAAAACAAAAAGGTGATCAACTCATTTTATAATTTTTTTTTAATACATTAGCACACTGCAGCAGACAAAGGCAATGGCTGGAGCCAATGCACTCAAAATGGCAACTAAAAAGGGAGTGACTTGTAAACTCCACCAGTAGGGTGGAGTTTAAATCACATGGCTTGAATTACACATACATTAAAAACCAGTGAAAAGTGACTGAAAACCGTTGAAAAACCTTTCAATAACCATGGCAAAAACCACAACAAGAACCTGAAACTGCCCCAAAAAATGGTCAGTTTTTAGGCAGTTTTTGACAAGAACTTGAAAAAAACCCTCAGTTTTATGAAAGGTTTTAGGATTTGGTTTTCAAGCAGTCCTATGCCGTGTAGACCTAGCCTTTTAGTCCAGTGCTGCCATTTATACTTTTGTTCTATTTCATGATCCGTACTTTTAGGTTTATTTATTTATTTATTTGAAGCCCAGGCTATTTCTTGTTTAATGGACTGGCTTCCATTATGGTATTTCTTTTGAAACAGGATTGGTCATAACTGCGGTGTATGGAGATAATTTTTGGTATACACATGGACGTGGTTTCGATCTCTAATATTAAGGTAATATTTAATATTGAGAAGGTATATTACTAATAGCTTCTCTTTGCTTCCTGCTAAAGTATATATCTATATTTTTATAATTTTATAATTTTAGAAATTAAAAAAAATCTCTGTTAAAAACTAATATATATATATACATCACGGCCACTTTATTAGGTACACCTGTCCAACTGCTCGTTAACACTTAATTTCTAATCAGTCAATCACATGGCGGCAACTCAGTGCATTTAGGCATTTTAGACATGGTCAAGACAATCCCCTGCATGTTCAAACCGAGCATCAGTATGGGGAAGAAAGGTGATTTGAGTGCCTTTGAACGTGGCATGGTTGTTGGTGCCAGAAGGGGTGGTCTGAGTATTTCAGAAACTGCTGATCTCCTGGGATTTTCACGCACAACCATCTCTAGGGTTTACAGAGAATGGTCCAAAAACAAAAAAACATCCAGTGAGCGGCAGTCCTGTGGGCGAAAATGCCTTGTTGATGCAGAGGTCAAAGGAGAATGGGCAGACTGGTTCGAGCTGATAGAACAGGCAACAGTGACTCAAATTGCCACCCGTTACAACCAAGGTAGGCAGAAGAGCATCTCTGAACACACAGTACGGCGAACTTTGAGGCAGATGGGCTACAGCAGCAGAAGACCACACCGGGTGCCACTCCTTTCAGCTAAGAACAGGAAACTGAGGCTCCAATTTGCCCAAGCTCATCGAAATTGGACAGTAGAAGATTGGAAAAACGTTGCCTGGTCTGATGAGTCTCGATTTCTGCTGCGACATTCGGATGGTAGGGTCAGAATTTGGCGTCAACAACATGAAAGCATGGATCCATCCTGCCTTGTATCAACGGTTCAGGCTGGTGGTGGTGGTGTCATGGTGTGGGGAATATTTTCTTGGCACTCTTTGGGCCCCGTGGTACCAATTGAGCATCGTTGCAACGGCACAGCCTACTGAGTATTGTTGCTGACCATGTCCATCCCTTTATGACCACAATGTACCCAACATCTGATGGCTACTTTCAGCAGGATAATGCGCCATGTCATAAAGCTGGAATCATCTCAGACTGGTTTCTTGAACATGACAATGAGTTCACTGTACTCAAATGGCCTCCACAGTCACCAGATCTCAATCCAATAGAGCATCTTTGGGATGTGGTGGAACGGGAGATTCGCATCATGGATGTGCAGCCGACAAATCTGCGGCAACTGTGTGATGCCATCATGTCAATATGGACAAAATCTCTGAGGAATGCTTCCAGCACCTTGTTGAATCTATGCCACGAAGAACTGAGGCATTTCTGAAGGCAAAAGGGGGTCCAACCGTTACTAGCATGGTGTACCTAATAAAGTGGCCGGTGAGTGTATATATATATATATATATATATATATATATATATATATATATATATATATATTGTGAGCTTGCACAGCTCTGGGATCACTCACAAGTCCTTCAGGCATGAGACAGAGGCAGATATCTGGTTAAAACGGAGTCTTGCTTCCGTGTGTTTATTTCACCAGCAGAACAAAAACGTATGGCAATACATGCACAGCAAACATATAAACATAAACAAACTCCTGCTCGTCTGAGCGCTTACTATACACAGGTGTAGTTCCCACACTAGCACCTTGGGAGATGGTGTAGCAGACACTGGCTTCCACCAGTGTGAATGTCTCCAGCCCAGAAGGTAGACTGGAGATGCAGCCATCCCAGTCAGCTTACCTGCTGACCTTATATACCACCGGGAAAACCCAGAGTGGAGCCATGGGGAGTAAGCACCCACCCTGCTCTATGCTTACTCCCAATGAAAGGCCGACCCGGGAATGGCTGGTAGCCGTACTAACAGACAACTTAAATGTATGTCGACAGTCTGTACTGCCGACACCTATTTAACAATGGCCTTTCACTCCACCAAGGCTTCTTACCTTGGTGGCATGTATCTTGCTCTCTCCAGGCATACGCCCAGAACCTGGCTGGGATATACACTCCATCGCAGACCTTCCCAGCTGCGGCCTTACATATCCCCCCCCTCTGCTCAGACCTGTGGGGCGGAGCACTTTGTGCCATAAAATTGTGTACCCGTGACAATACATCAGCGTTGGCCTGTTGTGACCCGGGGCGATGTTCTACAGAGAACTTAAAGTCCTGTAGAGAACAGGAACCACCGGGTCACCCTTGCGTTCTTCCCTTTGTTCTGTGCCATCCACTTTAAAGGGGAATGGTCTGTGATGACTCTAAAGGGTTACCTATAAAGTAGTAAGCAGCGACTCGATGGCCCACTTAATGGCCAGGCATTCTCTTTCCATTTATGGCGTAGTTTTTCTCCGCTCCGCTGACAGCTTCCTGCTGAGGTAAACTACCGGGTTGTTCTTCTCTCTCAACCAGTTGTGATAGGACACCCCCAAACCCTGCCTCGAAGCGTCTGCCTGAACAATAAATTCTTTTGAAAGTTTGGGGCCTGAGCACGGGTCTCTTGCAGAGTACCTCCATTAGCCTTTGGAAGGCTTGTTCCCTCCGGGTTCCACTTGACCAAAGTGGACTTTGTCCCTTTTTTTTTTTTTTTCAAATTTAATTTTATTAACGTTTTGTTATAAACAGTAAAATTCACACAGGAAGATGATCAAATGAGGTGAGCAAGGTAAATTGCAAACCAAAAAAACAGTTAAGTATTATGTTAAAGCGTTTTGGCAGAAAACCAAAAAGAACTGAAAAACATCAACGGGGAGAGTCGGGAAAATTCCCTACGGGAAAAGCTTAGAGCGGCTATCATGGGGTGCCAATGTCAGGGAGGAAGTCCCAAACCACGCTCGGGATAGCCTCCACGGGGAAACCCCAGTGAGGCTGGCCAATCTCGAGCTATAAAACAAGCTTATGTATCGGTGGGTCACCCAAAAAAGATGGGGTACATAGAGAATAAGAGTAAGACCATGTGGGAAAGGAAGGGGCGAAATAATCAAGTAATTGACAACTAACTGAAAGGGGAAGGAAAAAGATTTAGGGGAGGAAAGAGAAAAAAAAAAAAACAGGAGGGGGGGAGGGTGCAACATTTAGTATGAATTGTGCGGATCCCGGGCCACCCCGCCCACTCACAGACCTAAGAGAGGACACGGGAGGAAAGTCAGTCCAGCCCCCACAGCAAGGACCATCTTCCCAGGCCCTTCCATCTCAGGTCATGGGTCCAAAGGGAGAGATTTGAGTCGGGGGAGTCCTTGTAAAGTACCCACGGACACCAGGTCGAGATCATTTTCGCATGGAGTTAGGCTCTGTGCTATCAGCTCCTCCTTTGCGGTGGGTCAGAGCCACCTCCTCAGCCCACTCCGCCAGGGAAGGAGGGGTGGTTTGTTTCCATCTCCGAGGGAAATAACGGTTTTTGCTGCCTTGAAGGAGATGTCTGACCAAGGACGTTTATGTACCCGGTGTAGAAGGGAGCATATGTAACGGGTTGCTTTGGGGTATTAGAATGGAGAGGCCCAGTACATTCGAGAATAGCCCGCAGTACCCTACACCAAAAATCTTGCAAAACATCACAGCCCCACCAAATGTGGGACATTGTCCCCACTTCATTGTTGCACCTCCAGCAGGTATCTAGGGTCGCAGGAAAACCCATTTGTGCAGGAGTACTGGGACCCTGTCCCATCTAGAGAGCCCCTTGTAATTCATCTCCTGGGCCTTACAAGAAATGACCGCCTTATGCGTGAGAATGAAACATTTCCGCCATTGGGCTTCTGTAAAAGATTTTTGAAGTTCTGCTTCCCAGGCTCTACAAAAGGATGGCAGGGGCTGGGAAGAAGGAGAGAGAAGCATTGTGTAGAGTGAGGAGATGAGGTGCCTAGGCGTCAGGCGCTGGACCCAATTTTCTCAAAGGGGACAGGGCCCTATTTGAGGTCTATTGTTCTAGAATGGAGGAAAAGAAGTGGCGCAATTGCATATATTCTTTAGTTATTCTTGGAAGTAGGAGGGCAGGTTAGAAGGTCATCAGTGGCCCAGTACTCCCCCAACTTGAATATCCTAGCCTGTAACGGGGAGTTTTTAGTCGACCCAGAAAGGAAGTACCAGACCACCCAGGGGGATACAGTGGGTTTTCTGTGATAGGGAATAGTGGGCCTTGAGGTCTAGTAACATTTCAGAGGGTTTATTATTCTTAATTGGTTGTTGGTGTGGAGGGAAGTAAAGGACAATTTCCGGGAGTTAAAGAGGGGGATTTTCAACGACCAGGGGAGGGAGGCCAGGGAACAGGGGAAATAGCACCGAGCGATCTGGACCCACAATTTACTATGGGAGTGTGTGTCAAATCTAGGAGTAGCGTGGGCGGCAGGCCAAGTAGTATAATCTGCAATTGGAAGGCCCACCCCGCCAGCAGCTGGATCGGGAGAGAAGATCCTGCGAATTCGCGGGCGCCTGGAAGTACCAAATAAATTCACTAAAGCTTCTTTGGAGTCTAACCCAGTATGTAGTGGGATAGTGTTGGGAGAGTTTGGAACAGTTAGAGATGTTTGGGGAGGATGGACATCTTAAAGAGGTTCATCCTGCCAAACCACGAGAAGTCCTTACGATTCCACTTCCCCAACAATGATGACACCTTCGACATTAAGGGGACGAAATTGGCGTCAAAAAGTTGGGATAGGTCAGCTGGTATCCGCGTACCCAAGTTTTGAAATCCCTTCTAGTGGGCCAGGAAAGAAAGGGAAGCTGTCCCTGAGAGAGTCCAGAGTCAGTGGATCGGGGAGCCCATTCAGCGCTTCGGATTTTAGAGTAATTAATCTTGTAGTTGGACCACTGACTAAAACGACCCAGTCAGACATCAGAGAGGGAAGAGATTTGCGCGGTTCGCAGAGATATATCAAAAGATAATCCGCGAATGCAGAGCATTTAAGTTCGCAGCCACCTATGCAGATTCCCTTGATATCCGAGTTGGATCTAATGGAGTTCAGCAAGTGCTCCATCACTAGAACATATAATAGGGGGGAGAGCGGGCATCCCTGTCTCGTACCGTTCTTGATGACAAAGGATCTGAAAAGAGAACTGTTCACCCTAACCCTGGCCGATGGGCCCGGGTTTATAAAGACATTACTTGGCTGTAAGATCGGACCCAGCCCAGCATAACTGTAAAGTTGACGTCAAGATCCCATGAGATCCTGTCAAACGCTTTCTCCGCGTCTAATGAAAGGACCATCAAGGGGATCTGCCGGGAGCGTGCGTAAATGGATTATGTCTAAGGTCTTAAGAGTATTGCCCCGGGCCTCCCTCGGGGACAAAAACCACTGGTCGGGGTGGACCAAGGAGGTAGATGGGGCGTTGAGGCGATTTGCCAATAATTTGGCAAAGATTTTGAGATCCACGTTTAAGAGGGATATGGGTCTATAACTACCGCACAACTGGGGGTCCTTGCCGGGTTTGGGAATCACGGCTACATGCGCTCTCATTGAGTCATTTGGGAAGGGCGAGGAGGGTGAGACTGAGTTGAAAGCCTGTAGCATAAGAGGGTTAAGAGATGGGGCTAGGACTTTAAAGAATTTAGCAGTGAAGCCGTCTGGACCTGGGCTTTTCCCTCCTGGGAGGTTCCCCACCACATTCGCAAGTTCCTCCCCGGTGAAAGGGAGGTCTAAGTCGTTAGCCTCCTCAATAGTCAAGTGCTTGGAAGGGGGAGGGTAAGCGAACTGGGGGGATGAGGGAAGGGGGGGGCCAGGGGGCAGTTGGTACAACCTAGAATAGTAGGAGTGGAATTCTTTAGCTATGTCTTTGGTTGTATGGACCGTGGCACCCAGGGGGGTTTTGATGCTCGGGATGAAGGAAGATGATAAGTGGTCTCTCGCCGCTTTCGCAAGCAGGTAACCACTTTTATTGCTAAACTCGTAGAGTTTACTTCGGTGGGTTTGAATTAACCTGCTCCAAGAGGAGTCAAAAAGTCTACGGACTTCAAGCCTGGCCAGTAAGAGTTCATGAAGAACGGAAGGTGAGAGAGCCTGTTTATGAAGTAACTCCAGGGAGGAGACCCTCTGGAGGGCACGCGCGATAGCCAGAGAACGATCTTTCTTAAGTCTACTGCCGGGGTTTGTTTAAGGACACCGCGTAACACACATTTCAAGGCCTCCCACTGCACTATAGGAGTTGTGGAGTCTCTCACATGGTCAGAGATGAAATGCTCAATGGTCCGCCGCAAGTCAGCCAAGCAGACAGAATCTGATAACAGGGTTTCATTTAACCTCCAAGTTCTAGCCGGGTCAGGCGAGGAGGGGAGACGGAGCGTCATAAAGATTGGAGCGTGGTCGGACCAGAGAACATTTCCAATAGAGGTAGTTCTCAGCCATGGGAGAGCGCTGTGCTGCAGGAGGATATAGTCAATTCTACTGTAGGTGTTGTGAGGGTGAGAAAAGAAGCTATAATCCTTGACCGAGGGGTGTTGAAGTCTCCAGCCATCGCAAAGTTTTAAAACCCCAAAGGGTTTTTTTTAACCTTTTTGATGGCTGAATAGGCAATTGAGGATCGGCCTGAGGAGTTATCTATGGAGGGGTCAAGGGTAAGGTTGAAATCCCCGCAGAATAACAATGTGCCTTTGGCATGGAGATGCAAGGCGTCCAGAACTTCCAGTAAGAAGGGAACCTGGCTTTGGTTCGGGGCGTAGACATTTACGAGGGTGAACAATTGACCCTGAATGGAGAGACTGAGTATGATATATCTGGCCTCTTTATCAATCACACAGTTCACCACCGTGTGGGGCAAGGATTTGTGGATGGCTATCGCAACACCTCTACTTTTTGAGCCAGAAAAGTTAGCACAGTACCAGTGGGGAAAGTACCGGTTTCTAAGAACCGGGGCGAGTCGCCTTGAAGGGGGGTTTCCTGCAAACACAGAAATTTTGGGTTGCTTGCGGTGGAAGTGTTACAGGATTTGAGACCGTTTCGAGGGGTTATTGAGGCCTTTGACATTGAAGGAGGCCACACCGAGGTCTCCCATCTAAAGCCCCAGGGGTGTAAGCAAGTGTCCGGGTCCCGCACCCACAAAACAAAAAAAAAAAAAAAGGGGGAGGGAAGAGAGGGCAGGAAGCTAAGGGAACTCTAAAGCAGGAAAGAACACCCTGCGGAGTACTCTAAAAAAAAGGGTATGCCTAGCAACCAAGGAGTGTTCCCAGTCAGAGAGGAGAAGGAAAGAAAAGGGACAAAGAAAAGGAAAGGAGGAGGGGACCGGGAAGCTCCCTAACCTACTGGGGTTAGCGCAGAAGACTGGCAGGTCGAAAGCTAGCACCCGGTCTAAAAATGAATACGTGAGGATATACATCAATATCCGGCCAGATAGAGAAAAACTATGAAAGAAACACAGTTTAAAGAGAAACAAAAGCTGGGTAGGAGACAACATGGGGAAATGAGGAAGAAAATGAAGCCGCCATTGCGGGACTGAGGTCAACCCTTAAGGACGGGCAGAGTGGGAGGCAGTAGGGTCCGTTATCAGGTAGGTTTTGCGCTTAAGAGGGGCTTTCCCCCTCTGCCTTCTAGGCGGAAGACCGGATGAATCTTGATGATGAGTCGCTGGAGTGGTACCATCAGGAGGCTTCCTAGGCAAAGGGGGAGAGATGGAAGGCCAATCTGGTAGGGTAATGTCCGGCAGTTGCAAAACACGGAGAAAGGCAGGAAGGTCCTCTGGAGACCGCAGAGTGTGGGTACTTCCGCCTTGGCGGACAATGAGAGAAAACGGGAAACCCCATCTATACTGAATGTTCTTTTCCTTGAGGATGTTGAGGAGCGGTTTGAGTGTGGCACGTTGGGCCAGTGTATGACGGGACAGATCTGGGAAGAGTTGTAAGGGATGACCATGGTAGGAAACAGGACGACCTCCGCGGAGGCGTCGCATAATCTCCTCTTTGAGACCGAAGAAGTGAATGCGGCATATCACATCTCGCGGGTGTTGAGGGTCATTGCTTGCCGGACGTAGAGCTCTATGCACTCTGTCCAATTCGATATAAGTGTCCAAGGGCCGATCCAAGATTTCGTTGAAGATGGCAGAGATGGTGGCGTATAGGTCTGCAGCTGTCACAGTTTCCGGGAGACCTCGGATTCGAAGGTTATTTCTGCGGCCTCTGTTTTCAATATCGTCCAGATGTTGTTGTAGGTGGAATAATTGAGCAGAGTGGCGTTGAACTGTAGATTGCAAAGTAGAGAGGGAGGATGCAGAGGTGTCTTGGGCCTGTTGTATATTATCCACCTTGGTAGAGAGTGACGAGACCTCAGTACGGAGACTGGCAGCTTCTTGCCTCCACTCGTCCACCAGCCGAGACGTCATAGCTGAGATATCCTGGCGAGTTGGTAGGTGTTGAATCAGGAGCTGTAGGTCCGCAAAAGTGACAAGTTTGATGCCCGAAGAAGCTGTGGGGTCAAATTGTGGTAGAGTGGGGCCGCAGAGGGGAGAGTTGCCGGAGGCCTCGGTGAGTTGATGATGCACAGGAGGACAAGATGGAGGCGGCACTCCAGAGGAGCTAGTACGAGAGATCAGGTCCGGAGACATATGGGAGTTGTTGATATTACTGGAACAGTCCGAGGAGTCAGAGGAAAGGTGAGGGCCGCTTTTGGTGGCGGAAGTATGAGTCTCGTGAGAGGGTGAGCAAGGACCCTGACCAGAAGGATCAAGCCAGGATGAGCCGGTCGACCAGGCAGGAGATGCGGCCAGTGTCGTGTTCTGGGGGACATGAGGTCCGTCCTGTGGGGTCCCCGGAGGAGGGTATGACCACAATGGGCCCGTAGGGCCATGAGGAGAACTCTGGTGCCCAAACTGACGGGTGCAGGGGGCGCACCCTCAGAAGAGGATGGGCCCTCTAGTGCGTGGGGGGGCAGATGCAGAAGGCCCCTTTTAGGCCATCATCCAGGGGCGAGCCCAGGGGGGGTCCCGGGTCTGTGCTAACGGCCCGTGGCGGGCCCTGTGTGGCCAGGGCACAGGGGGCAATACAGTGTCCTGCAAATCCAGAGGCCAAGGAGGTGGGTGAGCCCTGGGTGCCCTCAAGCCCACCAACCAGGTCCATTACAGCCCCAGGTGGGCCCTGTCTGTGGGCCAGAGATGGAGAGTCAGGGGGGGAACAGGTGTGGCAGTCCTGGGGCCCAGCGTAGCCCCCCACCCCCGGTACCTCCGGGCTCTCATCAGAGCCTGGCGATTCAGTCATCTTCTCGGCGGCCATCTTGGAGAGGCGTCGGCCGGGGCTGCGGGTCCGTCGCCGTCAAAGGAAGCGTCCAGGAAAATGTCGGGCAGTGACAGCCGGGGCAGCGGCAGGGCCAGACGGTCGCGGCATCTGTGAGTGCTGATGAGGTGATCCCTCTGAGGCAGGGGCCGCGGTCGGGCGCACCACGTGTTCCGGAGCGTCCCGCGTGTCCTCTGATCCAGGAGTGCTCCGCAGTGAGGGAGAATGCGGGCTCGCCTGGGGCTCCGTCAGAGCCGAGGAGGGTGCTGGTGCAGGCAGTGGAGACGGGCCCGCCGCGCCAGAAGGTAATCCGTGGCCCCGTTTTAGTCCCTGTGGCCGGGCTGCCTGCGCTTCTTCTCCAGATCCCCTGGGACAGACAGCGGGGAGGGCCGTGGGGCCCGCGGAACGGCAGCATCGCTCACCGGGACGACAGCAGGTGAGGAGTTCACCGGGACCCCAACTCCCCTTCTCCGGCGGCTGGATCGGGTCACTGGGGGTCGGCGTGGGTGGGTGCTAGGAGGTTAGCGTCCAGCCATGAGGGGGCAGGCGGCCTTCTTGCGGGACCCCTTTGCAGCCGGTGTCCTTTATCAGACATTAAGACCGCATAGCGGGCCAAAGTAGCGGGAGATGTCACCCTGGCTGGGCTCCGGGGTGTGAGCGGGGACCTTTTTCCCCTTTTTGGAGGATTTCCCCATGCTGAAATCAAGGAAAAGGGCCGGATATGGAGGCTAATGTGCGGGAGCTCTGCAAGGTTGCTGCCTCACACCGCCATGTCAAGCAGCCCCCCCCCCGACTTTGCCCCTTTTTGTGAGGTCCATAAGCGGGCTGCTATGGAGGCAAAGTTGGGTACGAACCTCCTATAGTACCCTGCGATACCTAAGAAGGCCGGACTGCTTCTTGGGATCGGTTGAGGCAGTTTCTAATTGCCTCAGTTTGTCCATTTGGGGCTTGATGACTCCCCTCCAATGTCGTAACCTAGATAGCGGGCCCCCTTTAGCCCTATGGCACACTTGTTAGGGTTGGAGGTCAGACCTGCTCCCCTTATGGCATCTAAGACAGCTTGCACTTGGTCAGGTGGGACTCCCAATCCGTGCTAAAGATCCCCACGTCATCCAATATGCTGCTGCATATTTTTCTATGGGCTGTAGGATGACGTCCATTATCCTCTGGATGTGGCCGGAGCCCATGTAGGCCAAAGGGGAAAGGGCACGTAGTGAAAGTGGCCATCTGGGGGGGGAAAAGGCGTTTTCTCCTGGTCTCCTTTGTGAGGGGGACCTGCCAATACCCCTTGGTCAGGTCTAACGTACTAATGTACCTCGCGGGTCCCAACCTCTCAACCAATTCATCGACCCGGGGCATCGGGTAGGCATAAAATTTTGAGAGCTTGTTTAGCTTACGAAAATGTTGCAGAACGTAAGCTGCCATGGGTTTGGGTAGGAGCACTATGGGGCTCGACCACCCACTTTGGGATTTTTTCAATGACCCCAAGTCCAGCATCTTCTTAACCTCCTCGGCAATTGCTTCCCTCTGGGCTTCAGGGACCCTATATGGCCTCAAACCGTCCCTTTTTGGGGCCGGGTTCTGTGATGATGTCATGTTCAATGACCTTCGTGCGACCTGGTAGATCTGAAAAGACTGCCGGTTCCTTTGTAGGAATTCCCTATTTTCCCTGCCGTTGTGATTCTGATAGGGACTCGGAGATACGGACGGGTGGCAAATCTCCTTTTGGGGGACCCACTATGCTCTTTACCGCCGTAAAGCTTTGCCGGTCCTTCCAGGGCTTAGTTAGGTTTATGTGATATATTGAAAAGGTTTCCTTCTACAGGCTGGAACACCTTATAGTTGACCTCACTGACCCGCTCTTTGATCTATAGGGGCCTGCCACTTGCCAGAACCTGCTTTCGACCGTGGGGAAAAGTACTAGCACCGATCGCCGGGCTGGAACTCTGACCATGCGGCCCTGTTATATACCCTTGCCTGGGTTTCTTGGGCCCGCTGTAGGTTCTCACGCACTATAGGCAGGACTGCTGCGATTTATCCTGCCTCTGGAATTATGTTCAATCACGCTCCTATGGTGGTATTTTCCTGCTCCCAGGTCTCCTTGGCAATGTCCAGGGCCCCCGGGGGGGTTTACCATAGAGGAGCTCGAAGGGAGAGAAACCTGTGGCCGCTTGCGGTACCTCCGTATAGAGAACATAGGATAGGGTAGTAGGGGTCCCAGTCTCTCCATCCTTTTCCACCACCTTTTTAAGCATTGACTTTAGGGTTTATTGAACCTCTCCACCAGACCAAATCGGTCTGGGGATGATATACCGAGGTACGGAGTGGGTAATATTGAGGGGCGGCAGAGTTCTTTTGGTCACCTTAGCATGAAGGGGTACCCTGGTCTTTCAGTATCCCCTTCGGGAACCGTGCGGGTGAACATTTGGAACAACTCCTTGGCAATCCCTTTGGGGAGGTTTTCCCTAAGGGGAAGGGCCTCGGGATATTGGTGGCATAGTCAAGGACCACTAAGGATATGCTGATGTCCTCGGGCTGACTTTGGGAGTGGCCCTACCAGGTCCATGCCGATCCTTTAAAAGGGGGGACCTTATTATTGGCAGGGGGATTAGGGGGCTCTGAAAATGAGGCCTAGGGGCATTTATTTGGCACTCTGGGCAAGACTGGCAGAAATCTTCAATTGCCCTATAAATCCCTGGCCAGTAGAAGTTACGCTTACCCTCTCCGGGTTTTTCTCCACCCCTAAGTGTCCCCCCACAATGGGAGTGGGCTAGCTCCAAACCCGGGAACATGTGACTTGGGGACCACCAATTGCTCCACCCCCTCGGTTGCGGTCTTTTTTACCCAGTATAAATATCGTTGTTGACGCAAAAAAGAGGGTACACCATATCCTCGCCTGGTTCCCCGGGGTTTCCCATCTATCATCTTGACGCTTTCTCCAAGCATGTTCTAGGTTTGGGTCCTCCGTTGCTCCGTACCAAGTTCCCCCTTTGGATTTTGGCAGGAGGCGAACTCGAGCTCAGAGGGGTTTTCCTCTGGGTCCGCCAGGATGGACAACGGAAAACCCATCGGGGGTCTTCCGGAACTCCCGTGGGACAACATACCCTCTACATCATTATACCTTGACCTTTTTATTCTCCCACAAATCCCAGAACAAGGGAAAGTCACAGCCTATGACAGCATGTAGGGTAGGCTCGCAAGACAGCCACCCCCATGTGTGCGGGGACGCAGGGAGGTCTCTATGGTGAGTCTGGCAGTTGGGTAGTCTTAGTGTCCCATGGATACAGACCACCCCTATTACGGGGGATCGGGTTGGCCTGAGCTACAGCTTTTGGGTGTACCAGGGTCACCCAAATCCCGGAGTCCATGAGTGCTTGAATGGACTCCCGCCCGGGCACCACAGTTCAGCTGTGGGTTTTAGGACGGCCTGGCAAACAACGCGTACGCCGTGTACGCTACAGTCCATGGGGTCCCCCTGCGTTGGACATCGTGCAGCGACATTGTCCAGTCCATCGCATCGCCAACAGGGCATTGGGGCCTGAGCTCTGGTGAAAGGTTTGATTTTGGGGTGGGCAACCTTCCCCTTTCTCAGCCCAAACCTTGGGCCCCTCCATCGGGACCTCTACTCTCCCTTTTGGGACAGGACAGTCTTACCCCGTACTGGCGTAGATGGATGCGACCCAGGAGGAAACTCTTCAGTGGCGCTGTAACGTTTTCCCCCATGGAGACGAGCTCGTCCAGACTTTTGGGGTCGTGTACCCCACACAGCGTGGGTCCTCACCGGTAAGGCACGTACAAAAACGATCACAAAAAACCCTCTCGATCACCTGGGCAGGTGAAAAAACCTTCGGTTGCAGCCATTTGTGGTGAGATGTTAGAGGTCATACATTTGGGATCGCGGTGGCTTTGCTGGATCGAATTCCAGGTGTAGGGCTCTTTGGGCCGGACGCCAAGGAGTAAACCCCCAGTCGGGCTAAGATCTCCCTTTCACCTGGTGTAGTCCTTGGCTTCTCCACCCTTTGGTCGAAGTAGGCCTTTTGTGGTTCACCGGTTTGAAAGGGGGCTAGGACGTCAAACTCATTGGTCCACTGGGAGCTGCTCTCTTCGGCGATCCCCTCGAAGGTTCGAGGTATGCTTCAAATTTTATCGTCTGGGGTTTCTTTTGCAGGACGTGTTCACGCTTGACGGGAGGTGGACTGCCCACCTGCTGATACCTTTTGGCCTTGCAGTCAGGGCCTGAAGCTGTTGCTGAAGAGCCAGGTTCACACGTTGTGCTCTTTCACGGTGCCTGGTGGTCTCAATCAACAGGCGTTTGGTTTCTGCTGGGCTCGTACGGTCTCCTGTGGGCCTTTTCTTGACTTGCCGCCTCAGCTGGAGTTTGTATTTGCCTGAATCAAAATGTTTCACCAGCTCGTCCATTTTGGATGTCTCTGCTTGCTGCACGTTGCTGCTTTAATCCAAGACATATGCTGGGACCACGTTTGCTGCCTGTCTCTTTAAGAGAAGCGTCTCTTTAGAATGCCTTTGATCCTCCACCATATGTGAGCTTGCACAGCTCTGGGATCACTCACAAGTCCTTCAGGCATGAGACAGAGGCAGATATCTGGTTAAAACGGTGTCTTGCTTCCGTGTGTTTATTTCACCAGCAGAACAAAAACGTATGGTAATACATGCACAGCAAACATATAAACATAAACAAACTCCTGCTCGTCTTAATGCTTACTATACACAGGTGTAGTTCCCTCACTAGCACCTTGGGAGATGGTGTAGCAGACACTGGCTTCACCAGTGTGAATGGTCTCCAGCCCAGAAGGTAGACTGGAGATGCAGCCATCCCAGTCAGCTTACCTGCTGACCTTATATTACCACCGGGAAAACCCAGAGTGGAGCCATGGGGAGTAAGCACCCACCCTGCTCTATGCTTACTCCCAATGGAAGGCCGACCCGGGAATGGCTGGTGGCCCTACTAACAGACAACTTAAATGTCTGTCGACAGTCTGTACTGCGACACCTATTTAACAATGGCCTTTCACTCCACAAGGCTTCTTACCTTGGTGGCATGTATCTTGCTCTCTCAGGCATACGCCCAGAACCTGGCTTGGATATACACTCCATTGCAGACCTTCCCAGCTGCGGCCTTACATATCCCCCCCCTCTGCTCAGACCTGTGGGGCGGAGCACTTTGTGCCATAAAATTGTGCACCCGTGACAACGCATCAGCGTTGGCCTGTTGTGACCCGGGGCGATGTTCTACAGAGAACTTAAAGTCCTGTAGAGAACAGGAACCACCGGGTCACCCTTGCGTTCTTCCCTTTGTTCTGTGCCATCCACTTTAAAGGGGAATGGTCTGTGATGGACTCTAAAGGGTCTACCTATCAAGTAGTAACGCAGCGACTCGATGGCCCACTTAATGGCCAGGCATTCTCTTTCCATATGGCGTAGTTTTTCTCCGCCGCTGACAGCTTCCTGCTGAGGTAAACTACCGGGTGTTCTTCTCTCTCAACCAGTTGTGATAGGACAGCCCCTAATCCTGCCTCAGAAGCGTCTGCCTGAACAATAAATTCTTTCTGAAAGTTTGGGGCCATGAGCACGGGTCTCTTGCAGAGTACCTCCATTAGCCTTTGGAAGGCTTGTTCCGCCTCCGGGTTCCACTTGACCAAAGTGGACTTTGTCCCTTTTTTTTTTTTTTTCAAATTTAAATTTTATTAACAGTTTTGTATAAACAGTAAAATTCACACAGGAAGATGATCAAATGAGGTGAGCAAAGGTAAATTGCAACAATAAACAGTTAAGTATTATCGTTAAGCGTTTGGCAGAAAACCAAAAAGAACTGAAAAACATCAACAGGGAGAGTCGGGAAAATTCCCTACAGGAAGCCTTAGAGCGGCTATCATGGGGTGCCAATGTCAGAGAGGAACGTCCCAACCACGCTCGGGATAGCCTCCCACAGGGAACCCAGTGAGGCTGGCCAATCTCGAGCTATAAACAAGCTTATGTATCGGTGGGGCACCCAAAAAAGAGGTACATAGCAGAAAAGAGTAAGGCACCATGTGGGACTAGGAAGGGGCGAAATAATCAAGTAAATTGACAACTAACTGAAAGGGGAAGGAAAAGATAGGGAGGAAAGAGAAAAAAAAAAAACCAGGGAGGGGGAGGAGGGTGCAACAGTAGTATGAATTGTGCGGATCCCGGGCCACGCCGCCCCACTCACAGACCCAAGAGAGAGACAACGAGGAGGAAAGTCAGTCCAGACCCACCAGCAAGGACCCATCTTCCCAGGCCCTTCCCATCTCAGGTCTTGGGTCCTAAGAGAGATTTGAAGTCAGGGGAGTCCTTGTAAAGTACCCAGGGACACCAGGTCGAGATCAATTTCTGCATGGAGTTAGGGCTCTGGGGTCCCCCTGTCCATGGACAAGTTTGAGGTGTTTGGATCACACCGACTCCCCATGGTGGATCACACAGAAGAACATTTGTGAGACGCAGAACAACTGAAAAGATGCTGGAAGAGTGCCTGACCCCATCTTTTAAGCAAGGTGGAGGTAATGTTATGGTCTGCGGTTGCTTTGGTGCTGGTAAAGTGGCAGATTTATACAAAGTACAAGGGATTTTGAATAAGGAAGGCTATCACTGCATTTTGTAACACAATGTCCTACCCTGTGGACAGCGCTTGATTGGAGGCAAATTCATCCTGCAACAGGACAATGACCCAAAGCACACCTCCAAATTATGCAAGAACTATTTAGGGAAGAAGCAGTCAGCTGGTATTCTATCTGTAATGGGTGGCCAGCGCAGTCACCAGATCTCAACCCCATTGAGCTGTTGTGGGAGCAGCTTGACCATATGGTATGCAAAAAGTGCCCATCAAGCCACTTTAACTTGTGGGAGGGGCTTCTGGAGTCTTGGGGTGAAATTCCTCCAGATTACCTCAGCAAATTAACAGCTAGAATGTCAAAGGTCTGCAATGCTGTAATTTCTGTAAAGGGAGCACTTTTTGATTAAAGCAAAGTTTGAAGCAGAAAATTATTATTTCAAATAAAAATCATTATTTCTAACCTTGTCAATGTCTGGACTATATTTCTATTCATTTTGCAACTCATTTGATAAATAAAAGTATGAGTTTTCAGGGAAAACACAAAATTGTCTGGGTGACCCCAAACTTTTGAACGGTAGTGTATATAATGGCGTATGTATTGACATTCTGTGAAATCATATTGTATCATATCATAGTCAGTGTTCAGGAAAATACTTTGGGAAAGTATTTTAAATACAAAATACAAAATACTTATGACTGAAGTATTTTAAATACAAATACTAAATACTTTAATCCCGAAGTATTTTAAATACAAATACTAAATACTACTTCAAAAGTATTTTCCAAATACTAAAATACTTGAAAAATTTAAACTTAAAAATTTAATTAAAAAAAAAAATGGATCAGAGGTCCTTTAGCCCACTAGGATTAGCATCTACCCTGCAGACATGTCAGTGGCCAGGATTCATTGTGTCCGACTCCTATAGAAGATGTCTGTCACATGGAGGAGACGGAAAGGTACCTTCCTTTAGTTACTATGCTATTAATGTCAGGCATTTGGGGATATTAATTTAGTTTCAGTAATTCCATGTGCTTCCCATAAATAGCAGTTAACCCCATCATGTCCCTCATATTAACCCCTGTGTGCCCTATATAAGGGTTACTAATATGTGAGACACAGGGGGGTACTAATAAAGGACCTTAATTATTACCTCCATGTCTCTCACATATCAGTAGCTCTTATTTGAGGCACACAGGGGGTTAATGTGAGGGACATGATGGGGTTAACTGCTATTACTATGACGGACATGGAGCTACTAAGCTGTAATGCACATGACCAGACTATTTATCTGCAATGGTCGATTTCCCCGCCTCGGATTATACTCGAGACTATACGTTTTCCCAGTTTTTTGTGGTAAAATTAGGGGCCTCTGCTTATATCCGGGTCGGCTTATACTCTAGTATATACGGTAATTTTACGGAATAGATTACGCGATCGGGATGATTAAAAACTAAAAATAAATCACGCTTCACTACAAGGCGACTTGCGTTGCTGGAACGCGCTAGAATTTTTCCTCCTCTCGTCGCACCTCGCACGAGATACAAGAAACGAGAGTGATGACGTGACTCGCGCTGTTGTTTTTTTGTGCAGTGAGGCAGGTTATTTAAATTACAACATTTGTTTTGAATTTAGAAAGTAATTAAAATACTTAAAATACTTCTTAAAAGTATTTTAATTACAAATACAAAATACTGAATAAAAAAAGTATTTTGATTACAAAATACAAATACCTAACAAGTATTTTAAATACTATTTTAATTACTTGTATTTTAAATACTCCCGAACACTGATCATAGTATACTAAAGAAGTCTATGAATGTGAATGGTGAAGATGGGAAAAAAAATCCCCAAGTTGACCACTAAGACCCAAAATACTAATGGTGTTTTAGAGCGTTGGGGACCCCAAAGGGGTAATAAAAAAAAGGAAAAAATGCATGTTTTTTAACAAAAAGTTTTGGGGTGTATAAACATGACATTTTACCTTTTTCTGTTACCCTTGGAGTCTCTGCACTTTTTGGACCCATACAGTAGATGACTCTTAGTGGGCCAACTACCAGGATTTCTCTTGGTCTTCACTTATCTTCTCCTGAACTCTTCCGCTTGGAAGGATAGGGATATCAGAACCAGCAGCAATCTCTCTACCGATCTATACCGACACATTGCCTAATGGAGAGTTGTGCCTCCTACAATAACAAATTACAGAAAAGAACACAATTCTAGAAAAAGGAGAATCCTATCTTCAAAAAGGGTCCCCAAAATTTAAAAAATTTCTTTTTTAAAATTTACCTTTTATTAAATATTTAAATTTAAAAAAAAACCACACATATGTACCCAAAAAAGAAAGGGGCCCCAAAAAAATAACTAATTGGGTTTTGGACTATAAAAAAGAAAGTTTAGCCACTATCGGCAGGTTTTTAATTTAATGTAAAACCCAAATAATCATATTTGAGGGTTATTAAGGAGGGGAACATTTCAGGGTTTTAAAAGACCTTGTTCTTTTTGGTAAAATGGGGGAAAAAATCCCAATTTTAAACCCCCGGGAACCCCCCTTTAAATTCTTAGCCCTGTACTTTATTTCTCGGGAAAATAGGTAATTGTCCCTAATAAAAACAACCCTGCGTCCCCCGTTTGATATCCCCTTACTGGATAACTTTAATACCCTAAAAATAAAGGTGAAAATTAAAGGGAAAATGTTTTGTAGTTTGCAAATCTATAAAAGGGACTGAAAAAAAAACCCGGTAAAAAAAAACGGGAAATTTTCCCCATGTGTAAAACCTGGCCCCACAAAATTAGAGAAAAAAAAAAAAATTTTGCCCCAATATGGGTCCCCACCTTAAATGTTTTAATGGTGCCTCCTACAATAGCACAATGACACCAGGTGAGCACATACAGTTAAATGTACTCATCACTATTGCTGTGTCACTGTAAACATGAGGGTGTGCTCCCATATCGGCTTTTCTCTCTCCTATTATTCTCTTTATGAATGTGAATAAACACCCAAAGTTCATTATTAGTGAATTGACTAATTGGGTGATTGTCTGTTTAAATTGAAATTGGAAATGGTAACCTTCAGACCTGAGGAAAAAAAGGAAAATTTGATAAAAATGCTTTTGGCTGTTTTTACCCAAAAAAAAAACAGGTTTTCTTTTTCACTTTGAAACTAGTTAGTGCTTCACTTTGTCATGAGAATCTTTATCCATTAAGCCTCAGTGGATCTAAAAGTCTCACTAAGATGAAATTTCTAAATAATAAAATAATTTCCATTGAGCACGGGTGTGTAAGCTTGTACTTACTGAAGCTGCAGACCATTGTTTCTCTATGGACTGGTGTCTTGAATTTGAGAAGACAGTGTTGTGCCTCCTGAGAATTCACACAACCATTGCAGTTGAGCAAATCCCTATAAATCTCCTGTAAAGCCTTCTTTATATTTGGGGTAGTACACAAGGGAGCGTTTGTTTTTCCTTTCTTTACTATTTAAAGAATTTGTTAATGAGATCTTCAGAGACCTCCTGTACTCCTGCATTGTAGTGTATCTGGACGACATCCTGGTTTTCTCGCCTAGTTTTAAACCCACACCGGCTCACATTTTCCAGGTTTTTTTGAGAGGGGCCAATAAAGTAATGGGAACTATATGCCAAAGTTTAGAAAAATTTTGTTTTTAAAAAGCCCCAGTCTCCCCTTTCCTTGTCCCACTTTGTCTCCCAAAAAGGGATTCGTTTGGGATGCTAAAAAATTGTCTTCTGTCCTGCAATGGCTGTGGCCTGTTGGTCTATGGGCCATATACTGATTCCTGGGTTTCGAAAAACTATTAAACCCCCCCAAAAAAAAAAATTTTTTTTTTTTTTTCCTAAAATTTTGGGTGGCACTTATTATGGTGTTTCCAAAAGAAGGGAAACCCAAAATTTCCTGGGCCCCTGAAGCGGAAAAAGCAAATTTCCCAAATTTGAAATATGACTTTTTCCCTTGGCTCCTTTTCTTATTTTTGCCCCGCCCTTTTGAAAAAGCCCTTCTTCCTGGGGGGAAAAAGGGCCTAACCCTTTCATCCCTGGTGCGGCCCTCACAAAAAAGGGCCCCCCCCAAAGGGTTTTAAGACCCATCACATCCCGGTATTGCTCAAAAACTTTCCCCTTTTTGGGAAAGAAACTACACCATTGGGGATTGGGAATTACTGGCACTTAAGTTGGCTTTTGAAGAATGGCGCCATCTTCGGGAAAGGACTTTTCATCCTTTAAACATTTACCCCGGATCCAAACAAAATCTGCTTTATCCCCGAAACCCACGGTCCAAACCCCCCCAGCAAGTTTTATGGTCCCCTTTTTTTCTTTGCCAGGTTCAATTTTCCGGGTTTTCCCCTTCAAAAACCTGCTGATGAAAATCGTAAGGTTTGATGCCCCTCTTTTCAGGGTTTTCAAAAGGTGGTGGGCCTAGAATTTCCACCTCTGAATCGTTCTCATCGTTCTCTTCCTTTGCAGCTCCCTTTGCCCTTAATTTATTCCCCCGGGGAAAACTTGTTATCCCTACTTTAAGGAAAGAATTTTAAAAAGGGGGGGAAAACCTTTTGGCTTTTTTTGCTGTTGGATATCCGGGAAATTGAAAATTGCATGTTCTTATTTGTCATTACGGTGGCCTAATCGGGGTTTTTTTTTTTTTTTTTATTTAATTTTTTCCAAATTTGGGTTTATTTAAAATTTTTTTTTGGCCCACTACAAAAACTCCCCG
The DNA here is from genome assembly GCA_025379985.1 of Phyllomedusa bahiana. NCBI lineage: Eukaryota > Metazoa > Chordata > Amphibia > Anura > Hylidae > Phyllomedusa > Phyllomedusa bahiana. The sequence goes on along the minus strand of JAODAL010010760.1, from coordinate 55,784 downwards.
TCAAAAATTTGTGGGGCTTTTCCCAAAAATTCCCCATTCCTGGAGTGTCTTTGGAGCCAAATTTACCCCATGGATTTCCCATTATGATTAACCCCCCCCCTTTGGGAATAAAACACAAACGGGGGTGTTTCGGCCCGCCTTCTCGAACATGCCCCAACTGCTTTCATTTTGCTTTTTTTTCCCCTTAAAAACCCCGCGGGCTTTTTTGGGGTCACTTTTTTTGGAAATTTTTTTCCAAAGTGATGGATTCCCAACTGCACAATTTTCTCGGGACCGGGGATTTCCCAAATTTTTTTTTCGCCAAATTTTTTAAGGGAGGCTCTGCAACTATCTTCAGTTGAAATTGAACTTCTCCTCAGCTTATCACCCCCAAACGGCCAAGTAGAAAGAGTGAATCAATTTCCCCGGGCCCAAATTCCCCTGTGCCATTTCACCCTCAGCATCCAAAGAAAACTTTTTTCCGACCTAACCTGCGCGGAATTCTCATAAAACCCTCGGGAAATTTTCTATTTTGGCCCGGGGCCCCACTCTTTATATTGATATGGTAACACCCTTGTCCCCCCTTTCCTTTTTGCGTCTCGTTGAGGGGCCCCACTGTGGATGCCCCAAATTTCCAAGCATCATGCAATTTGGCAAGAGGACTAGAAAACCCCTTAAACCATGGGGTTTCCCTCTTCATAAAGGGCCCCAAGCAACAAGAAAGAATTATCTCCTCCCATCTTCACCCCTGGGGATAAGTAGTTGATATCTGCCAAGTACCTACAATATGCCTGAAGATCCTCAGCTACAAGTTGGGTCCTCGATTCCTGGGTCCATTCAAGGTACTCAAACACATCAATCCAGTGGGCCAAAAAGCCCCACCTGCCTCCTTTTCCAAAAACCCCAAACTCCTTTTCTGTTTTTCCCCTCATGCGGGTATTTTCCCAACCAACTCTTTAAGAAAACCCCTTTCTGCCCTTTTTGGATAAAGGAGATTTTGGCTGTGAAATATATTTGGGGAAAACCCGAAACAAAACTTGCCCGTTGGAAAGGGGTTTGGGCCCAAAAGAAAGGCCCGGGGAAAACCAGGGGCCCAAAATATCCTTGACTGGGACCTTACTGAAGGGGAGTCCCAGGGGGTTGGGAAAGGGGTTTCTGTCAAAGGGGGGCCCTTTGGGTTTTCCGCACATTCGGGCCGCGGATGAAACCTGTTCCCCATGGCGGCGTCCTTACTGCATGTGGGTGGTCCTCCCTTTTACCACACTGGGGCCCGCACTCTCGGCTTTAAATTTTACTCATCTTTCCATGCTCCTGCTTTCTGCATCTCTGTGTCACAATCCAAAGGACATCGATAGTACCCAAAGGGAAAAAAAAACTTTTCTGTGGGATATGGGAAATGTGATTTAAATAACAGGCCAAGCCCAGTAATTGGTCTACTCATTCAGCCTCCTAATTGGCTGATTACTAGCCCTGCAGATAGTATACTAAGCGCTCACCTGCTATGGCTACAAGGTTTATGGTGGACCATGTTGACTATTCTTTACCCCAAGGATTTTTTGAAAGAGACAAAAAGCAACACAAAACATGCCTACCCAAGCATTTATAAAAAATTTCTTCCAAACCTAATTTGTGAACAGAGAAAATCAGAAATAACCAGATTTTCAGCTTTTTTTAAACTAGTCTTTGCTTTTTTCCCAGTCGAGAGTGGAGTCTAAGTAGACCCGGGCCCTTTCACCCGAACCTGCTGAAAAGGGGGTTTAAAGATTTGGTGCAGGGGGACTCCCAGGTTTTACCCCCTTTCGTGGCCATTAGGAGTGACAGATGAAGCGCTGGATGTAAGACTGCAGGTACAGACAGCTGTGATGGGTCACAGGCAGATGCAAGTGTAAATGGGCAGCGGAGGCCCTGGCGAAGCAGCAAGTAACAGCAGTGCAGGTAACATAGGATTTAAAACATTGGTAAACAGAGATGATGGACAGCAACCAAAAATCTTTTGAAAGGCCCCAAAACAAAAAACCCATAAACAAACTGCCCAAAAAAGTGCGGCAGGAATTTCCCTTTAAGCCCCTGGGTGGTGAAAAGTCTTTGGGGACCGGCCCCTTTCCTTTAAACCCCCCTCTTTACCCGCGCCAAATTTTTTGGGGAAAGGTGGAGGGGGGAACACAAACCAGCATGCTATCTTGAACTTGGGGGGCCACAGCAGGAACAGCAGAGGTGCTCAGCAGGGGGAGAATTGGCGACCCACATGCCGAGACATGGGTGCACTTGCAGTCCAGGCCCCCGCTCCACCTACAAACCTCTACTCACTACCTGCGCTCTCTCTGCTGTCACAAATTTTAATATATTTTATTGATATTTATGTGGAAATACAACAAAGTAGAAAGAAATTTGTGAATTTTAAAAAAAAATGTACATGTTTTTATTTTATTAATAAATGAAAAAAAAAATGTGGCCCCAACTGTCCTAAAAGAAACTTTTATGGTGCTTTTGGGGCCATTTGTGCCAGGGTTTGCGGGGCCCCATCCCAATTAGGTCATACAAGTTTTTGGGACCAGGGGGGCGTATTTTTTTCAACTTTCGGGGTAGTTTCTGCAGGATGGGTAAATTTTCATGGGTCAGATAGGGAGGAGGTAGAGGTGCCAGTACAAGTAAAAAGGTCAGGTTCTCCCTCTTTGCCACCTCCAATGGACAAGAGACCAGCATCCCTTCTTCCTTATTATGTTAGAGTTTTTTTATGGAGAGTTTTTTGTCCTTTTTGTAATGTTATATTGTTCTTTTTTACTTCATAGCTGTCACAGCTGGCACATGGGGGAGGATCTTTCAGAAGTGGAAGATCTGTCAGAAGAGGCACCAAGTCAGATCAACTAAGGCATTCCCACCACAGGAGCAGTGGCTGCAGCATTCTGGTGGCCTCTTTTCTTTTCATTTTTTCCTTTTTGGGTTTTATCAAAATGGGAAGGTGCTTCTTTGCATATTTACATATTTAAACGGTGTCCTATCCCCACACATTAAAAGTTTATATGAGTCTCATGTTTCTATTTATCAGTTAGTAGTTTTAAGTTATTATTCACAAGTAAAATATAAGTACTTTGAAGATCAAAATAGCCAGTGCCAAAATTGTGCATGTAAGGTGTTGGAGCCGTGTCAAGCAGGCAGGTACACCTGGATAACAGATGTGTGTGGATGTCCATGTTAATTGGGGCCCACACCTTGGGATTTTCTGTGAAGGGGTAGCGTTTTAACCACAGAGACTCTTCAGCTTTGGAGATCTTCATAGACTTAATTCACAAAAATGCATGGACACTTTTAATATACCATTTTCAGTTCTTTCCACTCTTCAACAGCTGTGGAGGCCCTTTATTAAAATTACCCTTTGGGTTTTTTCAGGCCCAGTTTATAAATAAATTTATGATAACAATTTTTCAAACCCATTCCCTGTCCACGTCATTTGGGTAAATGAAATAGGGTTTTTCCCCAGGTTCAGGGTGTTTCCCCTTTTCCTTGGGGAAAAATTTTGGGGCAAAAGGTAGCAAGGGTCGCTGAATCCCTCACTTACACATGCACCTAGGCCCGTGTGTTTCCAGTCAGACCTGGATTGTCTCACTATTGCTCGGTCACTTACTTCTCAGTTTTTGCCTTCTGCTCAACCCAAGTTTCTCTCACTCTGTCTTTGAACTGACTCCCTCTAGTCTCTGATTCTCTCTCTCTCTCTCTCTCTGTGTCTGTCTCTCTCTCTCTCTCTCTCTCTTTTTGTCCCTCTCCAGTTGTGGCTGGTTCTGTGAGTTCTCCTGGGCCTGGTGTAGAGACAGTCCATGCTTGAACTACTGCTGACTGGTGGTCAAGAGACTTTCTTATGCTGGAAAATATTTTAATTTTGGATAATTGGGCAACAAACAATGAACGGGCCCGTCTTTGCCCCTTATATCAGTACCTGCAGCTCATTTCCCCCCTGTCCCCCTCTAATTGGCAAAAAGCCTGAAAATACAATTTTTGGGCTTAAAGCCCCCCCATAACCAAAGTTAAAACTTTCTTTTCATCGTCCAAAAGATTTAATATAATATATACCTACAGTTAACCCCTTTTACAATTTTATATGTATTTTAACAAAAGTTTTTTAAACATTTTTTAGAAAACATTTTGATCACCTGCAGGGTGGTCACACACCCATAGGTGAAATCATGAGAATATGATAAGTGGGGAGAAGGGAGAGCACAGAGGGGGGAAGAAGTTAACCCCTTTTCCTTCCCATATTTCTGTGCCCTTTTTGGGGGGGCCGAGTTTGGGGAGCAGCCTAAAGTGTCAGAGCAGAGTGAGAGCAGTTTCCTGATTGGGTCAATTGGGGGGGCAGGTTTCTGCTTCACCAATAGAACAACCCCTCACCCGTCCCGCACACTCTGTATCTTTCCCGAAGCCAACTGCCCCAGACACGGAGACAGGTAACGAGGGGAAAAAGGGGCTATGTGTTTTTGTGTGCATGGGGAGTTGGGTATGTAAATTTTTATGTGAGAAAGTGTTTTATAATGTAACAAACCATGGTCTAGGCCAAAGTCACCGTTCCCTTCCCTGCCCTTCGGCGCCGGGGAAAATTGGGAAAAAGGGGAAAGGGGGCCCACCCCCAGCATTTTTGATGTGTGGACTGGCCAGCGTGTACTTCTAAAACACCCCAGCATTAAAACAGAGCGCACAGTAAAACCCCGGGTTTTAAGCCCCTTGAAAATACCTTAAGGGTAAAATTTCCCTGCAGAAAATATGAATATGATTTTGGGGGATTCAGTGCAGGGAAACTGACTAGAACCGGCCGTCCAATCCGACAGGAAAAAATGATTTAAATTTTTAATCCCAGTAACAAACAGTGTCGTTGTTTAGATGCCCTGATTTTTAACCCTTTTGGGTTTTTTGGGGGTTTACTGGGCAGCGGGCCCACAAAAAATTCTTTAGATGTTTTTTTTGTACTAACAGCCCCTTAAAAAATAGGAAGGAGAAAAACTGCCCCCGGGCCCCGTGTGGGGGGGGGGGGTTTGGGGGGGCCTTTTTAGAACTCCGGGTTTGCAAAACCCCCGGGAATTTTTCCCAAAAAAAAACAAACAAAAGCGGCCCGTCGTACAAAAAAAAACCGTCATGTGAAAATCAACCCCCAAATGTGTAGTGTGTCTGTGTTCAAAATTTTTGTATTTAAAATTTTCCAATTTCTGGGGTTCCCTTTTTAATGTGGTCTCTGGGGGGAAAGGTGTAATGTAATAATCTTGAGGTTGGTGTAATATAATTTTTTTGTACAGGGGTTTTAAAGTTAAAACTCTGGGGGGGGGACAGTGCTTTAATGCGTAATATCTGGGGGGTTTCGGGTGTGAAAACTAATCTCTGGGGTAACCCAATTGGGTATGTTTGTAATTCTTGGGTACATGAGTAATGTAAAATCTGGGTATGGTGTATAATTTTAAATAAACTCTGGGGGTTTCAGTTGCAATGTTTAAACTCTCGTGTATGGTGTGTAATTAATCTCTGGGGTTTCAATGTGTAATGTAAATTTTCAGGGGTTTTCAGTGATTAATGTAATTCCTTTTTTAAAGGGGTTTGTGAGTAATAAATTAGTGTTGTTCGAATTTTTATCGGGAAAAAATTGAAAACCGGGGGGAGTTTTTTTGGTGATCCCGGATTTTTTGATAAAGCGATAATTTAGGTTAAAAATTGGGGCATCATCTATTTAAAAATCCCCCCCATTTTCGCACTTCCGGGCATTTTGGCGGCCCCCGGGGAAATCAGCTTTTTCAGAATTTGAGCAGGGTGAATGTGTTTTGCGACGTCATTTTCTGGGATGTGTTTGGTTGCGAAAAAGGGGGGGGTGGGAAAAAACACATGACCCCGTTTTTTCATTTGAACAGCGTTTTTGTTCTTCCCCGGTCTCTCAGATCTCAGAGAAAAGGGAAAGGTTTTGCTTGCTTGTGTCCCAAAAAGGGTCAGGAAAATTTTTATATTTCTTACAGAGAAACCCCTCTATTTTTTTAGCTTTTTTTGTCCCTTTCAATTGAGTTTTGTTAAAAAATTGGGAGATTTTATATAGTTAGGTAAAAGGGAATTTTTTAAAGGGAGAAAACTTCCCCTGTAAAATCCCCGTGGGCGAAAACAGACAAGTTTATAAAGAATATGGATAAAAATTCACCCAAGATTAGTGGGAGGGCATTGCACTTTCTTTTGCTTTTTATTAACAGTTTTTTATTGAAATATTTTTGGATACTGGGGGTGCAAAACTTTAAACCCTTTTTTTTTCAGTATATTTCGATAGGGGTTTTTTCATTTTCAATTTTTTTCCCATTTCCACCCTTTTTTGAATATCCAACCCTTTCCTTAAATTTGAATCCAGCAAAATTTTTTAGTCACCACAGGGTTTAAATTTAAAGGTTTCCAAAAAATTTTGTATTATCGAAAACATTTTTAGATAGGTGCATTTTTAATTTTGGGGCCCTTCCACCTTGTTGATATATCCACCTTGCACTTAAAAATTTTAATTTCCCCGCAATTTTTTTTTCACCACGGTGAAATTTATAGGTGCCCAAAAAAACCTTTGTATTTTCCGAATACATTTCAAAATACGTGTTTTTAACTTTGGGGGAAAGGAAAATTTGTTGTTTGTCTACTTTTGGGAGTTATTTTTTGAATCCAGCAATTTTTTTTTTGATTTGAGGGATTGGAGAATAGCTGGATTTGCCGTTTTTAATAAGAGACTTTTCCCAAAAATCCCTTATTCCCTTTTCAAATTTTTTTTATTTCTGCCCTGGAAACGAAATTCAGGTGGTTTTTGCGAGCAAAATGGGGGGGGGTAGGACAAAGGAGGTAGAGGTACGGGGGAGAAGGTGCTCCTTCAGTGCTTTGGGGACCAAAAACGCAGGGCCCGGGATGTTTAGTTGCAGGACCGTCAGGCCGTCATCGCTGGGTCAGGGCCCCATGAATCTCGTAACGAACAGCATCGCCAAAACTGTTTTTTCAGGGTTAATGCAACCTGGCATCATCTTTAACCCTAGCTAGCCCAAACCCTGTATTGAGACAACCCCTTTAATACAATTAAAAAAAAAAGGGAAAAAAAGACATGGTGGGTTTTCCCTCCTATTTTAAAAATGTGTTTTCTAGAATTAAACTACTAAAAAAATTGCATGTACCAAAAAAGCTGTTAAAAAAAAGGGAAAAATTAAACCAGATGTTGGTTATTCAGGGGACATGGAGAGGAGCCAGGGGAAGGGGAACCCAAAAAACCCGAGACAATTTTTCCCCCGCACGTTTATTAAAAAAAGGGAAAAAAAAATGCCAAAGGGAAAAAAGGGCCCCTGGTGGAAGGGGGGGGCGTTAACCCCCCCAGTTTCCAAGTGAAGCTCAAATTTGGGCCGCCCCTCTTTCGGAGGGGGGAAAACGCTTTCCCCGGGGGACAGTATTGTCCAGTGAAAATAAAATGGTGGTTTAAAGGGCTCCTATTTTCCCGGGCCCTTTTTTTAAACTGGGGGTTTAGACAGGTTTAAATTTGGGCAAAGTGGGTACCGGGGAAAAATATAGTTAATGTCCGTTCAAAAAAAATGGTGGGTTTAAAACTCCCTTTTTTCCCGGGACTTTTTAATTTGGGGGTCAGACCGGTTTAATTTGGGATATTGCGGTCCAGGGGCGGTATAGTCAAAGTCCGTTCAACTAAAATGGTGGTTGAAAGACTCCTTTTCCCGGCACTTTTTTAAACTTTGGGTCGGGCAGGTTCAAGGTCTTCTGCGGTACAAAGGGCAGTTTAGTCAATGTCCAGTTCAACTAAAATGGGGTTGAAAAAAAAACTCCTTTTTCAGGAACTTTTTAATCTGGGGTTTTATGCAGGTTTGGGGTCATGCTGTGGCCCAGGACAGGTATAGTCAATTTCCATGTGAAAAATAAAAAAGGTGGGGTTTAAAAAACTACTTTTCCGGCACTTTTTAATTGGGGGGTTTTTCAGGGTTTTGGGGTCATGCTGGGGGCCAGGAAAGGGATAGTCAATGTCCCGTGAAACTAAAAGGGTTTGGGTTTAAAGACTCCTTTTTCTGGCACTTTTTAAAAATGGGGGGGCATGCTGGTTTGGGGCTCATGCGTGGCCCAGGAAGGTTAGTCAATGTGCAATGGAAAAAAAAAAAGGTGGTTGAAAGGAAATCCCTTTTTTCCCCGGCCCCTTTTGAAACCTGTGGGTCAGACAGATTTCCTGGTCAAAATTTCGGTACAGGACAGATATAGGTTTAATGTCGAGGAAAATTTTAAAAAGGGGGTTGGGAAAAAATCCTTTTTCCGGGACTTTTTTTAAATTGGGGGAAAGCAGGTTTGGGGCTCATGCTGTTGGCCCCGGAAGGTGTAGTCCAAAGGCCGTTCAACTTAAAAAAAGGTGGTTGAAAGACTCCTTTTTCCGGCACTTTTTGAATCGGGGGTAAAGCAAAGGGGGGGGGATTTATGCTTTTGGCCAGGACTTGTATAGGCAATGTCCCGTTCAACTAAAAAAGGTGGTTGAAAGACTCCTTTTTCCGGCACTTTTAAATCTGGGGGTATGCAGGTTTGGGGGGTCATGCCGCGTTTTCCCGGACAGGAATTTCAATGTCCAGTTCAAGTAAGATGATTTGGGTTTAAATATTTCTGGGCCCCTTTTGGCATTTATTAAATTTGTGGGTGAAGAGGTTTTTAAAGGGGCATGCTTTTGGGGGACAAGACAGGGATAGTTTAAAAGTTGTGTTTTTTTTTTCTGTGGCTTTTATAACCTAAAATTTTGTTCCCAAGATGTAGCCCGGGATCCCTTTGAATTTTTGTGGATGTTTAATTCCAGTTCTCCCGCCCTGTTTGGGTGTTGAAAATTTTAAGGTGTTGTTGCTCTTCCCCTAGACTTTTAAAGGTCATCGCTCATAAACGGAAATTTTTCATACGGGGCTATCTTGTCGATGTATTGGTCGACTATCGCCATGACCCCAAAGTGATGGCCAAGCAATGCCCAACATAAATTTTAATAAAATTTTTTGGGGGATAATTATTTAAAATTTTTTCTTGAGTACAAAGTGCAATTCATTTTTAAGGTGCGGTTTGTAAAGTAATTTTGGGTACCAAAGTGAAAATAATTAAATTTATGGGGTGCAGTGAGTGATGTCGTTTCTGGTGTATGGAATGCAATAAAATAAATTTTGGGGTACAGTATGTGACATAAGTGATTCCTAGGGGTACAGTAAGATTGGGTTATTTTATTTTCCCCATTCTGTTGTGTGTATAACAAATTGAATGGAGTAGTGATGGGGAACAGGGGGTGTAAAGCTAAATTTGCTGCATTGCACAACATTTTTATTTCCATCTAGAGGGGGAATTATTATAGGTGAGATGGTTCAGTTTCATTGCCAGGGCTGCTTTTTAGTCCCAGTCTGGCTCTAAACTTCAGTAATTAGAGAGCCACTCACACTCGTCCAGCTGCCATCTTGGACCATCTCGGGGTTGCTTAGCCCTGGATCGCCGCTTTTGGTACGCAGGCTGGCACTCCAATATATGTCACACTGACACCAGGCTTCTCTTTCTGGCTTCAGGCAAGGTCAGTACAGATACAACCAAAAATTATAAACCAAATCCTCAGCCGTCCGGCCAGTAGCTATACATTAAATGAGTCCCTCACTAACTCTAGACTAAGCCTATTGCCAGCACCACCAACCCATTTACCAGCCTCTGCTGGGTCCGGCTTCCTGAAGGCAGCCACCTGCTTGCCTCAAGCCTGGGGGCTAAGTGCCTTCCTCACTAGCTCCACTGCCACTCCACTTGCAGGTAGCAGACCACACCCCCTTAACACCTGCAGGCCCAGGCCTTTTATAGCCATCCAGGGACTGGCCCAAAACCTGGCCTGGACCATAGAGATGGTGTCCCACCCAATGCTATGACCGTCCTGGGAAAGGAAACCCATACCTGGCTGCAAGGCAGCCATACTAGCTACCTGTGTCAGTAACCTATTGTTACTGACACCAAAAAGTTTCCTTCCTCCACTGAACACAGGTTTCTAGTGGCACATCTTTAGCAGGTATCCTGCTGAATTCAACCTAGTGGCAGAGTCCTGCAACTGCACAAGGTCACTCTGCCACACCACTCATAACCTTACGGATTGCACCAAAAGTGTTTGCCATAATGACTCCACCCAGACCTGCTGGGGGAGCTCACAGCTCTCCCCAGACCTCTTAGCTGGGTTAGAGGGGCCACTTCACTGCAGGGAGAGGAGGGGTGAGAAGGGAAGGAAGGGAAAGTGAAAGGGAAAGAGAGTGAAGGAGGAAGGGAGGCATAGGAATATAGGGGATGAGAGGGAAAATTGGTCCCCCCAACTTTTTGAATCAAAGTTACGCCCCTGCACACACCCTACCTGCAGTCCCCGTTAGTCACTGGTGCTCCTGCAGAACACTTGGAAGGAAAGCTTCAGATCAGGTATCCATAAGTGACTCTGTGTACTGTGGGCCTTGAACTTTGCCATTGTCTGCCAAGAGCTGACATTAACGCCGCCACTGCCGGCTAACTATTAGAAGATGTGAACACATAGAAAGGGAAGTCTAACAAAATCTGAGCCTATTACAATAGTACGCTAAGCATTCAGATGCAGAGTAAGTTAAAGGGAACCTGTCACATAGGTTATGCCCCCCTTGCTGAGGGCAGAACAAGCTAGTGTCAGACATGCTGTTTCCGTGCTGTCTCCTTTTCTGTAAGATGCTGTGGTTTTGTGTATTTAAATGCTCAATTCTGCATTTTTCAGCCAGAAGAGCATTTGAGTTCATCAAGAGTCGGTTTTTTTCAAACCCTGCCCAAATCAGAGGTTTGCCCACACCACCTAAAATGATAAAACCCCTATTACTTTGATGGGTTTGTGAAACCATGTAAATTTAACTGTCAGTGGGCGGGGCTATCCTTTTGGTGGGTGGGGCTAAAACCTACTCATGAATAAGATTTGAGGGATAAATGCTCTAAAACTACAGTATCTTACAGAATAAGGGACACAGTGCTGGGAACAGCAGGTCTGACACTAGCTTTTGCTGCCCTCAGCAAGGGGGGCATAACCTATGTGATAGGTTCCCTTTAAGGTTCTGGAATATAAAGAGGAAATTTTTAAAGCCTATTTACCTACTGTAGATGTGTTTACAGGTTCATAAATTTCACCTAAAACTACAGTTCCATTTGCATTGACATTTTTTACAAGAATGTTACAAATCAAACCATAGTCTATGACATTATAACATTAAATTACAAGATATGAGAGCTTTCTTACTTTTATAGGTGGTATTTATAAATTTTGAAGTAAGTACATTAGCTTCATGCTCACATAAATATAAATGATCCTACCTGTATAGGCAGTAAAGACCTGTAAAGGCATTTGGAAGAGTAATAGCTATTACATTCACTAAGGAACTCTTTAAAAGCTTTGAGCACTCCTATTTTGAAATAGTGACATATTAACATCACAGGCATAGCTATTAGGATCATAGAAATCACCGTTAGCTAGAAGCCCCTTACAAAGGCTCTTCACTGTACTGTACCATTACTTGTTTACAGCTCCCCTTCCTGGCACCACATAGCAGGTACAGAGTGTGTATCTTGAATCCTCCCCTTTCCCATTCTCTATTTCCCTGAAGAACACCACAGTGGAGGAAGATTCAGGACGAAGATTCAGTGATGAGCGAACAGTAAAATATTCGAGTTCGAGTAGAACCTCGGACTTTGAGAAGTTCGTTTCGAAGTTCGAGCCGAACTCGAACTTTTCGAACCTCCATTAAGTCAATGGGAGAAGATGTTCGGGTTAATTTTTATACCTATACAGGTAAAGAAAAGAAAAGAAAAGCTTTTAATTACCATTCATAAGAGTACACTAAAAACCCTAGGGCATTATTACGCCCGGGCAACGGGACACATTGTAATGGCCTAAAATGATACACTGTGTGCCTCAATAACACAATGAGCCTATTGAGGTGCATTACATTAACTAGTAATGATATGTTATGCGCCTCCGTTGGGCAATGCGCCTAGATAGGTGCACTACATATACTACCAGTGATATGCTATGTGCCGCGATTTGCGGAATGCGCTTCGATAGGCGCATTACATACACTACCAATAATATGCTATGCGCCGTGATTTGCACAATGCACCTAATAAGGTGAATTGCGCCTTTTTAGGTGCATTATGTTTACTATGCAAGGTATACCTGACCCCAGATGTTTGAGAGGATCGTACTTTCAGGCGCACTTTGCACTGATTTAATGGGCCATAAAACTGCCACGGCGACGACAATTTTCATGAAAACTATTAAAATAGCAAGTAGAACGCAATGTCGAACACAAACATTTACTCGAACGAACAGTAAAATGTTCGGTTCGGCTCAAGTTCTAAAAAATCGTGAAGTTTCAAACTCGAACTTAAATTTTTCTCGAAGGGATTCGATCAACACTATTCGGACATATCGTACACACTGCCGCGCATTGTGGTGTATCAGGAACAAATATGGTAAACAAGTAACAATACAGCAAGGAATCTATGGGAGGTGGCTACGGACTCCATAGTCTGTGTCTTCACACTGTATGTAGTATTATTACTCTGGGAAACACAGATGTGGCTTAATATTTCAGGTGCAAAAAGAGTAAAATTATTCTTAAAAGGGACAGAAAGAAGTGTACAAGGTTGTTCACACAGCTGATATGGACCCTTATTTTTAAGCGCCAAAATTAGTGTCCAATACTTGTATGTAAACCACCTCATATTTTATAGTTTGCAGATGAGTTTTTAAAAATAATTTGATTTTGAGGCACACGTTTTATGCACCTTTTTGGCACAGTTTTCAACATGGCTTTTTAGCACTTTTATTTCTGACATTCACATTTTGTGACAGGGCAGTTTTTGTGAGTGGATGCACATCCAAAACCGCATCAAAAATGCACCAAACTTTTGGGCACTGTTTTAAAGCTCTCCATTGTTTGCTATGGGCATTTTACTCTCTAAAAACAGTTCAAGAATTGATGTCACTTATTTTTCAGCAGCCAGAATTAGCGCCCAACATAAGTATGAATGTCGTGTGAAAGTGTGCGTGAACGATGACACCGTTATTACATAGGAATAAATGGAAATAAACTGGAGGCATTTCACAGTAATTTTTTATGCTTTTTGGGAGAAGAATTCATGCCAAATCCACCCCGAAAATAGTGTCAAAAAATGCATTGGGCACATACCTTCAAGCTGAGAACAGCAGTTAGGAGAAAGACCTCTAGGTGTCACCAGAGTTAGGCGCTGCAGCACAAGATGGGGGGACATAGGATCACAGGAAGGTAGAGTCAGTCGGGAGGCTGTGAGCAGCGTTAGTGGGTTCTAGAGTGAACCCCCCGTGTAAACGTAGTCCCCTCGATGCTGTCGAATTGGGAAGCATGGCCACCAGGAAGCTGATTTGAGTACATGGACACAGAATGTGAATGGAAAGGGCGACTCCTGTCCCACAGGTTTGCTGCCAAAGTTCATGTCAGATGACTGAAAGTTTTGCCACCCGGCTCCCAGTAGACACCAGTTAACCATATTCCAAAAAGTATTGCTCTGCTAAGTTCCTGTTCCAGTTCCGTTCAATAAAATTTAACAGCAAGCGGCTTGCAACTTACTCTTCTCTACTCGCCGCTTTTACAGAGGAGCATTATCACTGTGGAACACAACTGTGATGTTTTACGGTAGGTAGCAAGGAATGAGGACAAAAAACATCATTGACTTTAGTGAAGGGGCTTAGGATCTGTCTGGAGCTTTGTTAGTTCAGAAAGATCTTGAAGCTCCAGGGGGTATACTGTAAATGCTGAGTACACATCAGAGAATGGTGCTTATCTGACTTAGATGTTTGCTGGGTTTGCGCTATAATTGAACTTCATTGACAGATGTTGGTGTACACTAAGGGCAACATGTATGAACATTGGCGCTAACAGGCCAGTTATAAATGTTCTTCTGCAGTTCATACATACAGACACAGTCTAGTGCAACACGACAATTCAGGCTCAGACAGATCACCTTTAACTTGATCTCTGTGCTGTTATGTGCCTAGGTTTGGCGTCAAGGAATCATAAATGTGCCCAATTCTAGAAATGTGATGTGACACACCACCAGAACACCCCAAATCTTTGATGCATTAAAAGTTGTCCCTCCATTGCTTATCGCACCAAAGATTGGAATGCGACTGTTCATACATCTATAGAACAGGTCTACTACAGCTTTTTGATGCCAGATAACTGGAACAGCCCCATTCTTACATGTCACCCTATATATAGATGTCAAAACTAGGGGGGGCAATACTATTGTATGTGGGTACATTTACTTTGAGGGGCACAAAACAGGACAGTAGTACTTTGAAGACACTTTTCATGTGCACTGAGAAGGACATTGGGGTAGCAACAAGATGGGGAGTTTGTAAAACCAAAACATGAGACATGGCCAAGAGAATTCTTCATGGAGGCCTGTGCTGGTAAAGGAATACATTGAAAATAAACAACTATCAGAGAAATCTTCATTTGTCAGTCATATAGCTGTACTCTTTTCTTTCTGTAGAAAAGAATATGCTTTCTCCATAAGGTTGTCTTTTTTAGTGAAAACAAAGCTTAAAGGGAATGTCTCATCAAAAATTGAGTCATTGTTTAAGTCCCATTTTTATTTTAAACACATTTTTTAGGAATTTACGTCCGCAAATACATCACCAACTCAGCCTAAAATAAAGAATAATTAGCTTAGAAGTGCTATCAATGGGAAATCCGGACGTATTTACGATCGTTTTTACGTTAGTAAATACGTCCTGATTTCCCATTGGTAGCCATTCTAAGCTAATTGTTTATTATTTTAGGCTGAGTTGGTGATGTATTTACGGACGTAAAGGTTAATACGCCCCGAACTATTCCCTGGGAACATAAAAATCCGGCTTGGAGAACCACAGGGTCCCCAAACAAGACCTGTTTCTGTGCTGGGGTCTTGCTGTACATACAAAATAGAATAAAAGGTGAAAGAAGAATAAATACATCTAATTCTTTATAAAAAAAAAACAAAACACAAATTAACATCTGTACAACATCAGCATTGGCTTCTTTAATGTAAAATTAGTTTAATTCTCTCCTTTTTTAAGACCTTTTATAGCTGATATTTCTTTCTTTTCAGATCTTATATATATTTGCTTTAATTTTAAATGATCAACTTTTTCTATACATTGAAAACGATTTTAGTCAACTTTGATATTTCTCTTTATTCATTCAATCAGTTTTAGCTTCCCTGCGCCTCCTCCGACTTAGGTAGACCACTTTGAAGTAGGTCTGCCTGTCGAAGCTGTAATGCGCCTCACTTTGCCGACCCGCAATCATGCATGCCTTGGATTTTTCGAAAATGCTGCATTCCACCCCAGAACGCCCACAGCGCGCCCTCTGCATGCCCCTTCATGGTAGGCGCATACGAAAGTGGCGAAGGTTGCGCCTAACAGCACATCCCTACGTCCAACAGTGGAGTCGGCACGGTGAGGCGCAGTATACGCCTGAAATCAGGCGCAATTCCCAATCATACATGTCGCCCGAAGTGTCAGACTATTATTAGGCTTAGTGGCCAAAGAAAAAACTGCAGGACTTAAGAATTATTATAAAATATTGAAAGTGATATGGAAAAAAATATATAACCAAAAATTCTTTAAAAATGTGTTGTACAGTATAATGTGAGTTAAACAATGTCATTTTTGATGACACATTCCCTTTAAAAGATCCAGCGATGTGGCTAAAATGTTATGGTCAGGACTCCAAGGCCAATAAGATACTGATGGAGACATCAGTAACACATTTGTGTAGAGTGTATTGTTTACCCACACATTTATACAGAATATACAGTACAGTTAACTTTTGAGAAACTTATTTTTAATAAGGCTGTTGTATAATCTATTTGCCTTATTATTAAGTAATACTTTTCCAGAAATCAACTACAGATGTAGCAGAAAACAGCTTGACCGTGATATCACGGCTTTTTGTGTTATCTGCTCTCATCTGTAAACAAAGACCATTGAAAAGCATTGAGAAAGTAGAGATAACACTCTGTGCCGTGATATCACGTCGCATTATCTGTTCTTTTTAGTTCTGTTACATCTGTATACCACTGATGAACTAATCAAAATAAGGCACTGAAGTCTAGGTTATAGTAATTATGTGAGTTTAGTGAGAAAAAAAAGTTCAAATCGCTTGCATGATTCTTTATTCATCTTTTGGTGATGTTTTCTATAAAGATTTATGCTGCAAGAAGCCTCTGTTCTCAGTAGCAAATCAGCAACATTTCCTGTTTTCCCTACAAAACTAAGGGCATGTCCCCACGGTCGTTTTTTCAGCCGGTTTTACATTCAATTTTCAATTTTGAAATCCATCTGTAAACCAACTGTCAAACTATAGAATGGACCTTAATGGAAAAACCGTGCAGAGGTCCCCACTGCACAGAATTTCTGCGGAAGGTTTTTAGACCACCGGCGGTCCGAAAAACATTGAACATGTTCAATCTTCCGCCTGGTTTTCAGATGGAATATAAACACGTCAATGCGAAGGGGGAGGGTTTTTCTCCGCAAACAGAGGAGAAAAGCCGTCCCCCTACAGCCATGTACATGGCCCCAAAACAGAGCGGTGAATCCGACGGTATTTGCTCGGTGCCATGGGGAGATACCCTAAAAATCCCAATCAGGGCTGATTTTAGGCTAAAATGCACTCAAGGTGGGGAGTAAAAATCTCCTCCCCCCCTTTAAACAATTTGGGGCGGTCCATATGATGATGTCATGTCTTTGGAAGCTTGTGATTCTGGTTTATTGGCAAACTCTGAGTTAATTAGAGAAACACCTGTGGATGTTTTTTTTATGCACACAAGAAACATATTGCTTCTGTGTGTAACATCATGGAAAAGTTGAAAGAAAGCAGCCAAGATGTCAGGAAGAGGATTGTGAACTTGCACAAGTCTGGTTCATTCTTGGGTGCAATTTCCAGATACCTAAAGGTGCCATGTTCATCTGAACAAACAATTATACGCAAGGACAAACAGGATGGGAATGTCCAGCCATCATACTGCCCAGGAAGGAGACAGGTTTTGTGTCTCAGAGATGAGCGTGCTTTGGTCTGACATCTGCATATCAATCCAAGAACAAAAGCAAAGACCTTGTGAAGATGCTGGCGGAAGCTGTTAAGATTGTGTCATTATCCACAGTGAAACTTGTACTGTATCAACATGGGCTGTAAGGCCACTCTGCCACCAAGTAGACTTACTACAAGAGAAACATAAAAGCCAGATTAATGGTTGCACATACACACAGGAACAAAGACCTATATTTTTGGAGACATGTCCTAGGGTCTGACGAAACTAAAATTTAACTATTTGGCCATAATGACCATCGTTACGTTTGGAGGAAAAAGGGAGAAGCATGGAAGCCTAAGAACACCATCCCAACTGTGAAACACGGGGGTGACAACAACATGTTGTGGGGTTGTTTTGCTGCAGGAAGGACTGGTGCACTTCACAAATTACATGCACACCTCTCAAAAAAGGTCTACAAAGTATAAATAAAATAGAATAACTTTATTAAGTATTGCAAAATCCATAAAAACAATAAAAAGTGACAGTGGAACTACACAGATGCGTGACCACTTTACACACCATCAAAATGTCTTGCAGACCTATACAAAGCTGGGTAACCCCAAGGTAGTTAATATAGTGACATAATACACCTATTCAATTAAACCTACAAAATCAATGTATATAAATGTATACCCGACCTTAGTAAGAGGACATTACAGAGGAACCCCCGGATGAAGCGCACTGCGAAATGCGCGTTGGGGAGCGTGATCCTATAACTCCATCTGCCTACTTTTGGATTCCTCTGTAACATCCTCTTACTAAGAAATCATGAGTTAGGCACTTTCCTAAATGCATGTCACTAAAAAAGTGTAAAAAAAAGCAGCTATCACCCAAGTAAAGATGTCAACTCTATCACTCAGTGTTCACTGACAGAAAGCACCTGTTATATCTCTTAGTTTACACACAAATTACACTGAAAGCCAGCAGCTTTTACTTCTGTTCTAGTGGTGTTCACCCAAATTGTACTGACAACAGGCAGAGATCTTTACTCAACTACAAGGAAAAATGTCAGCTTCAAGTAAAGATCTCTGCTTGCTGTCAGTGACATGTGAGTGAAAACAACGGGGGGGGGAGAAGCAATCAGCTTTGAGAGATGAACCTGCTCAACCTATAACTGGCTTGGGCTGGTAGTGTAGTGGTAGAGCTTTTCTTTTACAATGAAGGGATTTGGAAATTCTAGTCCCTCAGAGAGTATTCCCCCCCTAAATTCTACACATATGTAGAGAGATCTAAAATATATATGTCAATCTCTGTCATGATATATATATATATACACATACATAGCTCCCCTATATCATGTCTCATCCCCCAGAGTATATGCATTGTATCACATATGTTGGAAGTGCTTGGTGTGACTGTGAGGATAGGACACTATATAGGGGAGCTTTGTGTGTGTGTGTATATATATAAAATTATAGATGTTTACACATATATTTTCATATCTTTACATATGTGTACAATTTATAAAAGAAAATAAAAAACTACCGATGGGGCTTGAACTCCTAACCTCTCTCTTGCAGAGCTGATCAGCTAAGCACTACACTACACATACAGCTTGTGCAAACACTGTGTTGAATCCTTATGTTATACACTAAAGAGGATTTCATGATGCAGAGGCTGAAGAATAGGTATTCAACCTCGGAACGAGCACGTGATGACATCATAAGGAGGCTGGGCTTGCATTAGATCTGAGGCACAGAACGCCATCTTTTCAAAGTAGCAGCTTAAGGACTGGACCTGTGAGGAGGTGAATCAACCTCTTGGCAAAAGCCCTTTAAACAGCCAGTAATTGCCCAGATCATTCACCCTAGAGCTGGGAGATGTATATAGAGCCAGCACACCTTGGTTTCACTATCGATTTAACAGCTCAGAGTAAACACAGAGTGTGCAGGCAGCCAATTACAGCTCAGGGGGCGTGGTTGGGGCGTTTCCTGTCTAGGGGCGTATCCTAACAGGCTGAATGAAATGTCAGCCAGCCAATCACAGTGCAGTGGGCGTGTTTATGGGCGGCAGGGCCGGGACGACGGGTAGGCCAAGGTAGGCGACCGCCTAGGGCGCCTACCTCTGCCTATCCCTAAGGGGCGCCGTCAGGGCCCCGACCCTCGCCGGGCTCCAGGCCGCTGCCGTGGGCCTGAAGCGCCGGCGGTCTCTGTGACCGCTTCTGCGGAGCAGAGAGCGAGCGCTCCCTGCTCCGCAGACAGTGTCGGGCCCGCTCCCCGGAGGATCGCTGGATCCTCCGGTGAGCTGCAGGGCCGACACAGCGGGGCCGCCGGGTCCTCATAGCGCTGAGGACCCGCCGCGGCCCCGTGCGCCTCAGCCGGCAGCGTCGCAATGACGTGATGTCATCGCGACGCTGCCTCTCCTCGGGCGCACAGCGCATCACAGGCCGTGCGCCCGAGGAGCTGCCGGAGGAGCGCGCGGCTGAAGAGGACAGAAGAGGAGCGCGCGCCCGGGAATTGGGTAAGTATTAATGTTGTTGTTTTTAAGTGCCTGCCTGTGGCCCCCATACGCCTGCCTGTGGCCCCCTATATCCCGCCTGCGGCCCCTATAATGCCTGCCTGCGGCCCCCATAATGCCTGCCTGCGGCCCCTATAATGCCTGCCTGTGGCCCCCTATATTCTGCCTGTGGCCCCCATACGCCTGCCTGTGGCCCCCTATATCCCGCCTGCGGCCCCCATAATGCCTGCCTGCGGCCCCCCATAATGCCTGCCTGCGGCCCCCTATATCCTGCCTGCGGCCCCCATAATGCCTGCCTGCGGCCCCCTATAATGCCTGCCTGCGGCCCCCTATATCCTGCCTGCGGCCCCCATAATGCCTGCCTGCGGCCCCCATAATGCCTGCCTGCGGCCCCCTATAATGCCTGCCTGCGGCCCCCTATATCCTGCCTGCGGCCCCCATAATGCCTGCCTGCGGCCCCCTATAATGCCTGCCTGCGGCCCCCTATATCCTGCCTGCGGCCCCCATAATGCCTGCCTGCGGCCCCCTATAATGCCTGCCTGCGGCCCACTATATCCTGCCTGCGGCCCCCATAATGCCTGCCTGCGGCCCCCTATAATGCCTGCCTGCGGCCCCCATAATGCCTGCCTGCGGCCACCTATAATGCCTGCCTGTGGCCCCCTATATTCTGCCTGTGGCCCCCATACGCCTGCCTGTGGCCCCCTATATCCTGCCTGTGGCCCCCTATAATACCTGCCTGCAGCCCCCTATAATGCCTGCCTGGTGCCCCTATTTGCCTGCCTGGTGCCCCCATAAGCCTGCCTGGTGCCCCCATAAGCCTGCCTGGTGCCCCTATATGCCTGCCTGGTGCCCCATAAGCCTGCCTGAGCCCCCATACGCCTGTCTGTGGTCCCCATACGCCTGCCTGAGCCCCCATACGGCTGCCTGTGGCCCCTATATGCCTGCCTGTGGCCCCCATACGCCTGCCTGAGCCCCTATACGCCTGCCTGTGGCCCCTATACGCCTGCCTGTGGCCCCTATACGCCTGCCTGTAGCCCCCATACGCCTGCCTGAACCCCTAGCTATATATTTGCCTGAGCCCCTAGCTATATACCTGCCTGAGTGCCCCTATATTTATATACCTACCTGTCTAAGGGGACAATATCTATATACCTGCCTGACTGAGAGGGCATATCTATATACCTGTCTGACTAAGGGGACTTATATACCTATAATTAAGGAGTTACTGGAAATGTGAGGAATCTAAGATATTTGTGTCCAAATCCTCAGGGACGAGTCTTGGCCGGGAGCAATTGGCATGAAGGTGTGAACCGGATGGAGAAGAAAAGGGAAAGTGAACGACGCTGATCAGAAAAGACGTCTCCGGTGAGTCACTAAATGTAACAGCAGGGTAATCACTTATATTTCTGCAGAGCCTACATACAACTAGTATCTACCACTATATGGTCACTGTATGGCGGTGGTATATGTCTTCAGAGCCTGTGTACAGCTGATAGTCACATGTGGGGGTTGCGTTCGGTCAGGGTCTGGCAGAATTATTTGAGCCTTAAAGGGGTTGTCTCACTACAAAGATTGTCATTCAAATTAAAGATCTTCAAAAAACAAGCCCGTTTGCAATATATGTCAATAACAAATCTCCTACTGATTTCTAGATAACTTGTTTTTAGTGGCTTCAGAGGCTGCTGAGGTCTCTATAGTCACCGACCTGCTTGTTCTCCCTGATAGGCTGTATCTCCGGCATCTTATCACAACAGGTTGCGTCGGGAGCGAGCACACAAGTTTAACTATCTCCTGTCCTTTCTCTCTCTGTCCTCGCTCTGCCTGCGGCACAGCTCAGTGATTTAGAGCAGGCATACTAGCAGCCCCTGTCAGTTCCTCTGCTGCCTTATCTGTGTCTCAGCCTAATTATTATTCACTGCTGTTAACTATTTCCTGCCCAAGTCATTCAGCTCTGAGTCAGCCTAATTAGCATTCACTCTCCTGTTTACCTAACCAGCTTCACTGCTGAAGTGAATGATTCAGGCAGGAAATAGTCAACAGTCAGTGAATAGTAATTAAGCAGACACAGACAGATGTAGCACTGAGATAACTCCATGCAAATACAACACATCAGAGATTATTTGAATCGCTTCCCCCCTGCTCAATTCCCTGTGCTGGGAACCCCTGGCCCGGGTCATGTATGGATGTATGGGGAGAGAAATATGTGCTGTGTACACGGTGGATACTATTGAATGGTGAGCAGCAGGGGAAAGAGAACTCTGTGATCTGAGATGTTCTCCCTTCCAATGCTGTTAGCATCGGGAGCGAGCGCAGCAGCATGACGTCACCTAGATGAAGGGAGGGGGGAGAGGACTCGAGGAAGCCAGTGCTCCCGCCCATGATTTCAAAACTACAGCTCTTAGGACAGCACCAAGGTAGGATGAAATCCAGTCGTGAGACAACTCCTTTAAGTAGTAATAGTTTAGGGTCTTGGTTTTGTAGGAGTGTTTTTAGTAACAATCATTCGTCTGGTAGATTTGCTCCATGTATCGGTGGATTATTTAGTGACTGTTATTTAGGGGTATTACACTGTCCTACGGAGGGGAGCGATTTTGAAAATGCAAATTTGTCAGGGCTGATTTTCATTGTGCAGTGACTGCTGAGGAGATGGACGGGAGCTATGTGGAATGTGCAGAAAATTAGTGACAGGACCTGGCGCAGGGGTGAGAGGAATTAGTGTGTGTGTGGGGGAGGGGGGTATTTTTTTGAGAGCGAGGGGGGGGAGGGCATTGGCTGTACTCGCCTAGGGCACCAAAATGCCTTGTCCCGGCCCTGATGGGCGGGATACGTCCAGGGGGCGTGTCCAACCAGCAACAGCAGTTTTAGAACACAGGTTTACAATACAGCTCATATCTGCTAAACCAAGTGACAGAGGTAATGCAACCCAATTACAAAAGTGCTTATTTTTACTGTCCCCATAATCTGAGACATGATCTTTGTAGTGATAAAACCCCTTTAAGGATAACCAAGTCAATGTTTTGGAGAGGCCATATACAAATCCCTGATCTCAATCCTATTGAAAATTTATGTGCAAAGCCAAAAAGGAAGGTGTGAGCAAGGCGACCTACCAACATGGCTTAGTTACACCAGTTCTGTCAGGAGGAATGGGTCAAAATTTCTACCAACTACTGTATTGTGTCTTTTTTATATAGTACATGTATATATATATATATATATATATATATATATATATATATATATATATAGAATATATATATTAAAGTTTAGTTGACAGTCTCAAACCATAGGGTATATATTTTATGTGGACATTTTATGTCAGCTACAGTGCCTTATCTCAAAGGATAGCAAGTGTGACATGCTGGGACCTGTGAGACTAGAAGTTCCAGCATGCCACATCAACCATCCTTTGAGATAAGAGAGAGATTTTGTGTATGTGTGTGTGTGTGTGTGTGTGTGTGTGTCAGTATCATTGCTCTATTCTCCCCCCTCTTACATTTAAACCTTCTGACTTCTTTCCAGTTACATGACTTCCCAGGTCCTTTAGCTCCTACCAATACAATACAGGTTTCATATAACATGTACTGTCCCAGGGCTGTGTCTCAAGGTGGTCGGGGCTCAAGAACACCTGTGGCATTTCCCCTACTTTCCACTGAACTCGGGGCACCGGGAGATCGCCCGCTCTGCCTGTCCTTAGGAACAGTCCTGGTCCCATGATCCTTTGCTGTGCTTTGTCCGTGTCCCCTTTCAACCTCGTTTTAGTATACTTCCTCCTGATTTCTACCTTTCAGTCATCCCTTTACTGTTCCCTGCCCATTCCTTCAGATTTCACTCCTGCATTTTCTGCCCTGGTCAGCTTTACAGTACATACAGACAAACAATTAACCTACATGCAAGCAATACTGTAAACATTCTCTTTTCAAAACTTCATCCCTGGTATCTAAGTTAGTGTTCATGCAAAGGTATGTAGATACATATATATATATATTATATATATATATATATATATATATATATATATATTATATATATATATATATATATATATATATATATATATATATATATGTATATATATATATATATACACTCACCGGCCACTTTATTAGGTACACCTGTCCAACTGCTCGTTAACACTTAATTTCTAATCAGCCAATCACATGGCGGCAACTCAGTGCATTTAGGCATGTAGACATGGTCAAGACAATCTCCTGCAGTTCAAACCGAGCATCAGTATGGGAAGAAAGGTGATTTGAGTGCCTTTGAACGTGGCATGGTTGTTGGTGCCAGAAGGGCTGGTCTGAGTATTTCAGAAACTGCTGATCTCCTGGGATTTTCACGCACAACCATCTCTAGGGTTACAGAGAATGGTCCGAAAAAGAAAAAACATCCAGTGAGCGGCAGTCCTGTGGGCGG
Source organism: Phyllomedusa bahiana (assembly GCA_025379985.1). Lineage (NCBI taxonomy): Eukaryota > Metazoa > Chordata > Amphibia > Anura > Hylidae > Phyllomedusa > Phyllomedusa bahiana. The sequence goes on along the minus strand of JAODAL010010760.1, from coordinate 31,805 downwards.
AAATGCCTTGTTGATGCCAGAGGTCAAAGGAGAATGGGCAGACTGGTTCGAGCTGATAGAAAGGCAACAGTGACTCAAATAGCCACCTGTTACAACCAAGGTAGGCAGAAGAGCATCTCTGAACACACAGTACGGCGAACTTTGAGGCAGATGGGCTACAGCAGCAGAAGACCACACCGGGTGCCACTCCTTTCAGCTAAGAACAGGAAACTGAGGCTACCAATTTGCCCAAGCTCATCGAAATTGGACAGTAGAAGATTGGAAAAAACGTTTGCCTGTTATGATGAGTCTCGATTTCTGCTGCGAAATTCGGATGGTAGGGTCAGAATTTGGCGTCAACAACATGAAAGCATGGATCCATCCTGCCTTGTATCAACGGTTCAGGCTGGTGGTGGTGGTGTCATGGTGTGGGGAATATTTTCTTGGCACTCTTTGGGCCCCTTGGTACCAATTGAGCATCGTTGCAACACGTTGTTGAATCTATGCCACGAAGAATTGAGGCAGTTCTGAAGGCAAAAGGGGGTCCAACCCGTTACTAGCATGGTGTACCTAATAAAGTGGCCGGTGAGTGTATATCTGTACGATCTGGTATATTATACCTATAACAAAGAATTATTTGGGCTTTAGGCAAAAAAAAAACCCTCTTAAAGATAATTGTACAGCCTATGGCTCAATGTTAGTATACTGTTAGTGTACTTAATTCTGAGTTGAAGACTTATATTGATATATAAAAATGCAAATATATATTAGGACATTTAAAATCCACAGCAGTAGCCTTCGTCGAAGCTTACTAAAGGCTGATATCTAGTGGTAGTTGTGTCCATGTCTTGTCTCCGTGGTATTTCAAAAGGCATATAAACTTCTGGCTGTGGATTTTAAATGACATAAACAATTGGATTTTTATGGAATGCAGAAACTTTTTTCTTCTTTTCATCTGATTTCAAGACCAAGCACAGAAAATTACCAAAACACCCTAAAATTCAATGTTTGGAGGACATCCTCTAGTCCTGTGGGTGCCTCTCCCCTTTATGTAAGTAGAACAACAATACAGAGAGGAGAAGGATGAGCCCTGGAAATCATGATGAAAAGAATATGGATCATGCCCTGTAAAAGCTAAGTCCCTTTCGTCATCTGATCTCCTGGGCTTAACACAGAGCTGTTTCCTTTGTATTGAGATGCACAGAAATAGTGAGCTTCCTGTCACCATACATTGAAGAGATATTATTTAGAAAATATTGATTGTTCAAATGGAAAACCCTTTAAGACTGTACTCTGATCTCTGTACTTTTACATTCATATATAACCTCTGTCAACTCAAACAGATGAAATACCACTAGACCTGCTGAGTAAAGATTACGTCACTTATACCACACTGTGACTGCTGTAAAAATTAAAAATAAAAACCACTACTGGGATTGCTGTATCAAAATGGTACCAATGAAAATGGCTACTCATCCCACAAAAAACAAGCGTTTTCTACAGAAAAATTAAAAAGTTATGGCTGTCACAATAGGACAGCATAAAAACACTTTTTTACAACCACATTTCTATAGTGTTTATGTAGTAAAATGTAAAAAACTATATAAAACTGTATAAATATTGTGTAATTGTACCAACCAGCATAATAAAGTTATTATGTTGTTTATAACGCATGGCAAACACTGTAAAAATGACACCTGAAAAACAATGTCGGAATCGCTGTTTTTTTTTTTTTCCATTTTCACAGCTCAATCCTAAAAAACTTTGGAAAGCCTGTGGAACTCAGCACACCACAAGAAGGAAGTTGCATGAAAAATAGATATAAAACATAACCTTTAATTCTACATAATTTGTCCCTTGTTGTCACTTTTCTGATTACCACCAAATAAACAGGGAGAAATATCAACAACTTAGGTTATAGAATAATCCATATATACCCAAGTCAGATAGATAAATAATTAAGTAATGAAGCTGTTACCTATGATGTTTATCCCTATGTCCTCAATGGAGGACATCCCCTCTTATAGTCCACCGATAGGTGTAACCCATCAAACAATCTGATGACATTAAGCTTTCACAATTTAAGATATCACAGTCTGACGCATTTCACCTCCAGATGTAATAGAGTTCATCAGAGACAAAAAACTTTTTATATAACAGAGCTTGCTGATAGAACTAACATAGAAAAAATAGTGACTTAATAGCTGGAACAAACTAACCAATATCCAAATGGGTCAAGTGTATGCAAATTATATCAATACTTACTGAATGAGAGGATGTGACGTCCATTGAGGACATAGTGATAAGTATCATAGGTGACAGCATCATTACTTTATTATTTATCTATCCTGGGCATATATTGACTATTATATAATCCAAGTTGTTGAAATATCTCCCTGTTTATTTGGTGGTAATCAGAAAGGGACAAATAGGGATATCTATCCAGGATTAGGTTCCAGTTGGGGTCGCCCTTATTGGGGCGGTTACTCCAAATATTTTGCTAGGTGGGGTTTACATAGTCTCAGGTACGGATACATTAGGGTTTTGTAGATCCTTTTGGGAGTACTTTTTGTACTGTTCTAAAATTATGTAGAATAAAAAGTTAAGTTTTAAATATAAAAATATATTTATTTTTTTTCATGCAAGTTCCTTATCGTGTTTTGTTCAGTTGATACTTGCAGATAAAAGTTGTTGTTTGGATTGCCCAGTCCATAAATAAGTTGGATATTTTGTAGCTCTCTCAAAAACCTGTGGGCCCAGAATGCACAACCTCTGGGTATGTTCCTGGAGGGGTGTTGAATCTAAAATGAGTTGACTTCTGGAAAAGTTTCCCCTGTTCTGGTACTTTGCTGGCTTTGCATCATATTTTAATCAATATTGCGTTGCGTTTCCCTGTAATCATCTATTGTGTTCCAGTAAATAATGGATAAAAACTGAAAATCTACAAAACACACCTAAAACACAATGGACGACATGTATGAAGTGAGGCGCGTCGAAGTGAATAGTCGAGTCTCATTTTCCGTGTATAATACGCCTGATTGATGAAAGTGTTTTTTGTACGTTCATAAATAGTGTGTAAATTTCAACGCGCCTCGCCTGTGTGTAAGGAGCATTACGGAACTTAGGCGCATAAGTAATAGACAGGCTGGAAATAAGAGAATTCTTAGAATAGCATGTTAGTGAATAGAAACTATGGTAATGATCCTGCTTGCAGGACCACAGGTCCCAGCAACACCTGGGTTGTACTGGCTCTTGCTGTATGAAGAATAAAGAGTGAGAGCAGCAAAAATACATCTAAAATTTTTATGTAGTAAAAATTTTGAATATAAAAATCTGAACAACATAATCAATAGGTTTTTTAATGTTAAAATTTGTTTTAGATTCTATTAATTTTAAATACATTTTATAGGAGATATTTTTATATTTTGGGGATATTATATATTTTACATTGATTTATATGATCATATTTTTCATAAAACTTAAATAATTAAATTGTATACAGTTTGATAGTTATAATAAGTTACTTTTTATTAATGTACTGGTGTAAGTTGAGAAATATTGTACATTTTTGCCCCATACAGCAAATCTATCTCCACTTTGAGATAGGTCTGCCTGTCAGAGCAGTAATGTGCCTAGTTTTGCCGACCTGCATTCATATATGTGTCTAATAATACGAATGTGGTGTAATACGCCTCCATAACACCCCAGACCGCCCCCAAAACACCTCCTCATGTTAGGCGCATTAGAAAGTGTTGAGTCTTACGAACAATGCGCCTAACACATTCATTAGATGCATAAGGCATCGTAGCCGGCTCAGTTAGGTTCATGGTACGCCTGAAAAAGGGTGAAAAACCCATTCATGCATGTCACCAAATGTGTAATGAGAAAACAGTCTCTGAAACACATGGATAGGTAGTAAAAGTATGCAAAAGTTATTCCCACATAAAGTGACACGTCAGATTTGAAAATGGGGTTTCGCCTTTTGGTCCAAAACTGTCTGTGTTCTCAAGGGCTTAACACAAAATAATGTGTTCTGAGACATTTGTATGGTCAAAATTGAAGCAAATTATTACAGAACATAAAAATGGAAGCCTAATATGCAGTTAGGAACCAAAGAGATGCTTTTGGAGGTTTATAAAGTAAGATTATTAATACAGCTTTATTTATAAAGTCATAAAGAGGGACATTTAAAGACTAAAGAGGGACAGGGGGATTTAGGTCAAAAATAGGGACTGTCCCTCCAAAAGAGAGACACATGGCAGGTCTGCTCTTATGTAATCTCTTTTTGTTGCTTTCTTACACATACTTTTGGCTGACAAATATATTGTCATTTCTGAAAAAGTGATAACAGGTACTTACGGTTACAACTGTTACTTAGTTTTTTATTGGACTTGCTGGAAGGTTTAGTTTGTCATCAGTTGTCTTCACTGCTGGCCAAAACAACCATTTAGTTCATGCTTCATTTTCTTTCCAGTGCAATTTAGAAACTAGTCTGATCTCTAATTGGCTGTTATGGGCAATAAGCACACTATTTCCTATCCGTTTTGATACATTATGCCCTTGGCTTTGTTTTGTACATATTTACTGAGTCAAAATGAGAGAAAATATTTTTAAGCAGTTACATCTGAGACTGGAATTCTCTCACATTGTGTACAAAAAACCAATAGAGAACAAGAGCACAAGAGTTCAGATTGACCAAAAGAGATATTCCTAGTGATATGAAGAGGTCGTGGCTTTAGCTTACAGGATTAAAGCTTTGTTGTTTTTATGAATTTCATTACCTAGTAAGAATAAGTGTGCTGGAATTGGTCAGGTCATCGTATGATAAAAATAAGAATGTTCTTTTATAAGCAAAACCAATAAAAGGGTTTTCTCACCACAAAAATTAGCATTTTAACATGTAAGGAAAGATAAATGAAAACTATTACCAAATACAGTTGTTTTGATTTTGCTTTGGTCGGGAGATGAAGATTTTATCTACTACTTGTGTACACATGGTTCTCTTGGTTAACAACCACCTCTCCCCACCTCTCTCTCCTCTGTCTCTTTTCTGATTGCTCCAAGCTGCTGTCATTCATTCAGTTAGACCATGGTTAGTCACTACCTGCAGAGTCTTATCTATAGCAACAGAGTTTGTTTACCTAACTAGATAACAAGTTTCCACCCTCTGCAGCCATGTGTATTAGAATTTACAAACCTCTTGCACCCATATCACTGTAACAGGAATAGCTAGGAACAGCAGAGCTGAGATTTCAATTATCTGCTATAGACCCACCCATAGTCTGATCAGGAGTTGTGAGTCTAAAGCTTGCTGTGGCTTTGTGGAACTGCATGGTAAGAAAACTCATTTAAGCCAATCCAATTACAAAATTAATGAATAGTGTCTTTCAGTGTTGCACTTTAGATTCAGTTAAGGGCCAGTTCAGTCTGAATCAGTGAAACAGTGAGTACACTCCTCACATTTTTGTAAATATTGTTTTATATCTTTTCATGGGACAGCATTAGTGATATGACACTTTGATACAATGTAAAGTAGTCAGTCTACAGCTTGTGTAACAGTGTGAATTTGGTTTGTACTCAAAATAGCTCAATACAGCCATCAATGTCTAAACCGCTGGCAACAAAGTTGAGTACACCTCTAAGTGAAAATAGACAAATTGTGCCCAAAGTGTCAACCCAATTTCCTGTCTGTGACCTGTGACCCCAAGCTATATAAGGAACTTCCTGCCTTTGCCCCTGGGTCAGTTATTTGTTGTTGTTCATTACATAGAGCTTAACCCTTGGCTGCCGTATCGCTGCTGTATCTGTGTTCCTGTATGCTACCTGTGTTTAACTGTGCGGTTCCTGAGAGCTTCCTGCTGTTCACCTGCTGCTGCACCAGTCCACTAGATACCTGCTGTATACCTGTCATTGTACCAAGCCCGCTACTGTCCTGGAACTGTGCTACCCGCGTACAACCACACCTGCGGTGTCCTGTAATGCTTACCAGCACCTGCTATGTTGCCCTAAACTTCGGCTACCTCTGCGAGTTACACCATCTACGCTTGCAGGAGCCCAGAGAATCCGCCATATCCCGATGATCTATGGGTCAGTGTATACTGACACCGCTGGATCGTGACAGTACAAACTGACCATAATTATGGATCCCACTGATGTGGCTTTACCTGATATCTAGCACCTGTCAGCCATAGTTACCCGTTATGACGTCCACCTGGAACAACTGTTCCAGAACCTGCAGACCATTACTACCCATCTGGATGAAGTTGTGTCTGCATTGGCACCTACACCTGCTCCGCCACCTGCTTTAATTCCACCTTCTGCTGCCATGACCAGTCCCAGCCTGCATCTGCCGCTACCTGCCCGTTACTTCAGAGACCCTCATACGTGTCGTGGATTCCTCAACCAATGTACCATCCATTTTGAGGTCCTTGCTACCAGTTTCCATCTGGCTGTGCCAAGGTGGCATTCATCATCAGCCTGCTTTAAGGTGAAGCCTTGGCTTGGGCCTCACCTCTCTGGGAGAGAGGGGATCCGCTGACAGGGGACCTCCAAGAATTACCATGAGCTTCAAAAAATCTACGAGCAACCTAGGGTCGCAATACTTTTTTGGTGGCATCATTTTTTCTGCTTCCGGGTTTTCCGTCCGGCCGACTCCAGGCTGTGGGCCCAGTGGTGTTATTTATTTCCTGTAATCGTGGCCTCTGATTGGGCTCGTGAAAAAAATGAGGCCCTTTTTGGTCATTGTCGGGCTTTTTTTGGGGGTCCTTTTTGTATGATGATGCATAAAGCTCGGATTAGTTGGCCCCTGATGTGCCCCCTACACCTGGACACTCTCACTCTGGTTTCCCAGATAATAATCCGCTTGCTGAAGGTTGAACTTTTAAAAATTTTTTCACCAACAATTGTACATTCTTTTCCTGGGGGGCTTCCATAGCCTCCCACACTGTACCATTACCGGGGTTTTTTTTTTCCTCTCTGACAATTCACCAGGGGACCTGGCGTTGAGGTAAAGATGAGTCCAAGAGGTCACCGCACTCATCTCTTGCAAAAAAGGAACGGGCAGTCTCATTTTTCTGATGAGAAAAGCTTGGGATTTGTGGTTTTGTACTGTGGTGGTGCCCGACATTATTTGAAGAACTGCCTAGTCCACCTGGCTGCGCCCCAAAAACCCAAGTGCCGAGGTTTCATTGGTGAGATGACCCTGATTGATGGTGCTTCTGCTCTTCGTGTCACCTCGCTGGTCTCCCTCCGTTATTCAATTAGTGCTGTCTTTGAAGTCCCTGCTCTTCTGGACTCCGGTTCTTCCAAGAACTTCATCCACCCATCTGTACTGCTTGCCTGTCTCCCATCTAGAGGAGCCCCTGTGTTTCTCATCCGTCAATGGGAAGAGTCTTAAGAAGCCAGTCCAGTTCCATACGCAGTATGTCTCTTTGAAAATCGGAAGTTCCCACCAGGAGAAAATTTCCTTCTCCATCCTTCCCAGTTCGTCTGCTCCAGTCCTGCTTGGCCTTCCATGGCTCCAGCTTCATGGCCCGTCTTTGGATTGGAAAATGGGTGAAGTTGTTCAATCGGGTGAGCATTGCCACTCACGCTGCCTCAAACCCGCCCACATGGAGCACTCTTGCCCATCCGTTTCGATGCCTGTTTGTTCTGTTTTGCTGGTAGAAGAACAGCATGCACAAGAAGAGCCCTTGGACTGTGAAGTCACCTTTGATTCCCACCCACCTCTACCCCGCCTACTGTTTCTGCTCCCCAGGTCCAAGAAGTTGTCCAGGACTTTAAGGACACCGCCTCTGAAGACAGTTACTGGGATGCCGAGGAGGAGGTGGTTACCCTGGTTGCTTTCAGGGTACCGGGTTAGCCCAGAGGAGAGGGCTTAAGGAGGGGGTACTGTCACGGACCGCGGTCATGCTTAGTGCCTCTGCTGCGGCCCCTGCTACTATTTACTTACCTTTCCATGGCTCTTGTCTGTCCCATGATGCCGGCTGAGCCCACCAGCTGATACGTGTCTCCACTGCTTCCTCTGGCTCCCTGGCATCTCCAAGGTTGCGCGTGCGGCAGTACACGTGCATTTAAAGGGACAGTGTCCCAATTTCCTGTTTGTGATCTGTGACCCTGACTATATAAGGAGCTTTCTACCTTTGCCCCAGGGTCGGTTTGTTGCTGTCATCCATTACATAGAGCTTGTCCCCTGGCTGCTGCATCTGTGTTCCTGTATGCTACCTCCATTTACTTGTGTGATGTCTGAGAGCTTCCTGCTGTTCACCTGCCACTGCACCAGTCCACTAGATAGATACCTGCTGTATACCTGTCATTGTACCAAGCCAGCTACTCCCGCCCCGTCCCCGCTGCCTAGCACACGGCGTAATTGAGGGGCAAAATACGTCCCGCAATTATGCCGTGTGAACATAGCCTTATAAGGTTAGTCAAAAGGCAAGCATTTGAGGGATAGCTTTAGATAAAGTTAGCTAGAGACAATTATTGCTATTTCTCGTTCATTCTTGGAGTATACCCTATCACTGAAAAACAAGGGTTAAAATATAACCTTTAATTCATTAGAATTAAAAATCTGAAATCACAGACCCATCAAAAACATTAACATAAGTATAACACAGTAGGTTTAGAGTACACCTGATATGCAGAGGTTCAATTGAGTTCAATTTTATTTTTAGACTGGAGTAATCCAATATAGGAGTGTTTACAATGTACAATTGTTTACTCACGATACTGTCCTCACTTTTTCAAGGATTTTCCTTTCCAGATATTTTCTTTTCTTCGCTAATTCTTATGTTCCAAGTAATTCAAATGTAATTCCAGTCTAATTCAGGAATGCCCATGGATACCAGTAATGATTGACCCTAGGTTTTCCTGCCTATACGGCAGGTGCTACCGCCCCGAAAAGGGTGCCCCCACATTAGATGGCCTACAAGGTGTAAACCTTGCACTCAGTAGTCCTGACACATTTAACTGTATACAACACGGTTCCTCAGGTGGTCTTAACGGGTTTTTTATCTTTTTTTTCATCTTTACAAATAATGTTACCACGTTACTATAGTTACTTACATAGAATGAGTATAATAAATACAGCTCTGGAAAAAATTAAGAGATCACTGCAAAATTTTCAGTTTCTCTGATTTTTCTCTTCAATGGTATGTATTTTTGAGAAAAATGTACATAGTTATTTTGTTATATAAACTACTGACAAAATGTCTCTGAAATTCAAAGCAAAAATGTATTTATTTGCAGTAAATGAGAAATCTTCAAAATAATAAAAAGAAGTAGTGCTGTAAGACCTCAAATAAAGCAAAGAAAACAAGTTCATATTTCTTTAGAAACAATAAGACTAATGTTTTAAGTCAGGAAGAGTTTTCTTTTCAACTCCTTTGGCATGGTAAAAGTTATTTTTTCATTCAAATTCCTTCTGGCTTATTCCTAGCATTTGTTATACCATCCAGCTTGTCCTACTGCAAGAGGATTGTGAAGACCACAGCAGTGTTTTTTATACTTTCCTTCATTACATAAGATTTTGTTCAGGTGAGCACCTAATCAGAAGCACATTAATTAGAATGAGGTTTACTTTGGTTGGAATTCAACTGACATTGGAATGGAATGGCTGTCAGACATGTAGAGATGCTGATTTTTAGAAAACTGTGCAGTGGTCTCTTAATTTTTTTGAGAGCTGTATGTGGTTGAATGGGTTTAATTATTGCCTTATTTAAAACAGCCCTTAGTATGGGTATTGATTAAACCCACTAGTTCACCTATATGTAAGGTATCCCGTGGATTCCCATTGAAAACAATGAAATGGAGATCCCACCCAGTTTTTATGTGAATTCCAATGTGAAATCTGTGTGATAAAAACTGTTGTGTAAGCATACCCTGAATCCGATTTGAATAAACATCCCATTTATTTAAACGGAAAACTGGATCACTGTTTAAAAGATTTTTCTGACATGAATTCTAGAACTGATAGGATCTTGGTAGTTTTATAGTTTACTGCATATAAATGCTTAAAGGGATTTAAAAAATGTTTTTTCTTTTTTTTGAGGAAAAAAAAAAAGGAGGGGGGGGCACATACAGAAGCTATAGTCTCAGAATCCCCTCCCAGCCCCTGACGCCGCCCCCACCCCCCACGGTCAGGCCCAAATATCCCACCTAATGGCGGTAATCTAAACGGTGCGAAAGGACCCTGATAAATCAAATAGTTAAAGCCCCAAATTCTGATTAAAGGGATTTTACCATGAAGTAAAACATGATAAACAGGTTACTAGCAGTTTGTTGCGGGCCAACTGTTTTATGGAAGTTCTGAATGTTACCAAGTGACAAAAGTGAAAACAGAACAAGACCGCAAGCACTGTGCTCCTCATTGTCATGCACAGTCAGCTCGCTGCTAGCTGCAGCCTCTTTTACTTTGTGGTAAAACCCCTTTAACACATGTGCAATAATCTGTTTCTCCAAAAATAAGCCCTACCCCGATAATAACCCCTAGTTGGATTTTTCAGGGTTTTTGGAGTAGGCTTGAAATATAAGCCCTACTCAAAAATAAGCCCTAGAGAGCTGGAACACAGCCAGCAAAAGATTGTCGCCTACTTAACCTGCCTACTCTCAGCTTGGTTTGGTCTTCATACAATGTTGTGTTTTAGTATGACATGCAGATGACTGCCGCCGCTCTTAGAATCACTTCACTATAAAATTCCCTGGGCACTTAAGAGGGCAAAACTGACCAAAAAACTTAAGAGGGAATGTAGCCTGATAAAGTCATGGCAGCGAAAGCTGGAAAAAAAAACAAGCTGAGAGCTCAGGTGGCAACATCAGTGACAGAGTGTATAGGTGACAGCAGCAGCAACAGCAGCATGAGGTCAGACAGTGGCAAAATGACATTCTGGATGTGGCAAAAACAGGAGTAGGCCATAGAGTGGCACAATGACAGAGTGTGTAGGTCACGGCAGCAGCCACAGCAGCAGCATGAGGTCAGACAGTGGCACAATGACAGAGTGTGTAGGTCACGGCAGCAGCCACAGCAGCAGCATTAGGTCAGACAGTGGCACAATGACAGAGTGTGTAGGTCACGGCAGCAGCCACAGCAGCAGCATGAGGTCAGACAGTGGCACAATGACAGATGTGTGGGTAAACGGCAGCAGCCACAGCAGCAGCATGAGGTCAGACCGGTGGCACAATGAGAGAGTGTGTAGGTCAGGCAGCAGCCCCCAGCAGCAGCATGAATCAGACAGTTGCACAATGACAAATTCTGGAGGTGGCAAGAACAGGAGTAGGCCACAGAGTGGCACAATGCACAGTGGGGAGGTCAGGGCAGCAGCCAACAGCAGCAGCATGAGGTCAGACAGTGGCAAAATTTGACAGAGTGTGTAGGTCACGGAGCAGCCACCCAAAAGCAGCAGGCCAATAATTTAGGTCAGGGACCAAGTGGGCACCAATGAAGAGTGTGTAGGTCACGGCAGCAGCCACAGCAGCAGCATGAGTCAGACAGTGGCACAATGAAAAATTCTGGAGGTGGCAAAAACAAAGTAGGCCACAGAGTGGCACAATGACAATTTGTGAGGTCACGGCGGGAGCACAGCAGCGGGCTTGGTTTCAGACAGTGGCACAATGACAGAGTGTGTAGGTCAGGGAGCAGCCACAGCAGCAGCATGGTCAGACATTTGAAAATGAAAAATTCTGGAGTGGCAAAAACAGGAGTAGGCCACAGAGTGGCACAATGACAGAGTGTGAGGTACGGCGCAGGAGCACAGCTTTAGGTCAGACAGTGGCACAATGACAGAGTGTGTAGGTCCGGAGCCACGCAGCAGCAAACAGCGGGAAAAGCAAATTTGAGGTCAGAAAATGGCACGGTCACAATGCCCAGAGTGTGGAGGTACGGCAGGCAACAGCATGAGGTCAGACAGTGGCACAATGACAGAGTGTTTAGGTCAAGGAAACAGCAACCCCAGCAGCAAGATGACAGACAGTGGCAAACTGACACAGACTGTAGGACACAGAACCAGCCACAGCAGCAGCATGAGGTCAGTCAGTGGCACAATGACATTCTGGAGGTGGCAAAAACAGGAGTAGACCACAGAGTGGCACACTGACAGAGTGTGTAGGTCACGGCAGCGCACAGCAGCAGCATGAGGTCAGACAGTGGCACAATGACAGAGTGTGTAGGTCACGGCAGCAGCCACAGCAGCAGCATGAGGTCAGACAGTGGCACAATGAGAGAGTGTGTAGGTCATGGCAGCAGCCACAGCAGCAGCATGAAATCAGACAGTTGCACAATGACAAATTCTGGAGGTGGCAAGAACAGGAGTAGGCCACAGAGTGGCACAATGGCACAGTGTGGAGGTCACGGCAGGAGCAACAGCAGCAGCATGAGGTCAGACAGTGGCACAATGACAGAGTGTGTAGGTCACGGCAGAGCCACAGCAGCAGCATTAGGTCAGACGGGGCACAATGACAGAGTGTGTAGGTTCACGGCAGCAGCCACAGCAGCAGCTTTGAGGTCAAACAGTGGCACAATGACATTTGGGGGTTGGCAAAAAACAGAAGTAGGCCACAGAGTGGCACAATGACAGAGTGTGTAGGTCACGGCAGCAGCCACAGAGCAGCAGCCTTAGGTCAGACAGTGGCACAATGACAGAGTGTGTAGGTCACGGCAGCAGCCACAGCAGCAGCATGAGGTCAGACAGTGGCACAATGAGAGAGGGGTGTAGGTCACGGCAGCAGCCACAGCAGCAGCATGAGATCAGACAGTTGCACAATGACAAATTCTGGAGGTGGCAAGAACAGGAGTAGGCCACAGAGTGGCACAATGACAGAGTGTGGAGGTAATGCCAGGAGCAACAGCATGAGGTCAGAGAGTGGCACAATGACAGAGTGTGGAGGTCACAGCAGAAGCATGATGTCAGAGAGTGGCACAATGATAGGGTGTGGAGGTTACCACAGCAGCAACAACAGCAGCAGCAGCATGAGGTCAGAGAGTGGCACTATCACACAGTGTGGAGGTCATGGCACCAGCAACAGCAGCAGCAGCATGAGGTCAGAGAGTGGCACTATCACACAGTGTGGTGGTGGGTGACAATACCAGTCCCTGGTAAAGATGGTGGTAGGCAGATGGAGAAACTGTCAGCAGATGTGTGGCATCAGGCGGGTGGCGGCATCAGAATAGTTTCTGAGGCAGGTAGTTTGAACCCAGACTCACTTTTTAAAGTTTGGATGAGGTTTCGAGGCTGATGTAATCTGACGCCTAAGGCATTGGTGTGTGGAAATCCTGGCCGATCCACGCCTGATTCATCTTGACAAAGGTCAGTCGCCCACATTTCCCGTGGACAAGCGGGTTCTCCTTGGGTAACGATGGCCCCCCCGCCGCACTGAACACCCGCTCTGATGCCACACTACTGGCCGGGCGGCTTCTCCACTGCAAACTCGGCAAGTTGCGGCCACACATCCAGTTTGGCTGCCCAGTAGTCCAGCGGATCTTCTAACTGGGGTGGCAGAGTGCTGTCCAAGTAGGCCACCACCTGTTGGTGACTGCCCTCCTCACTAGGTGGGTGAAGGAAGCTGCTCATCAGTGACTCCAGACTTAGGTTGCTGCTGATGGAGCTGGTACTGCTCCTACTCCCCCACCTTCTCCCAGCAGCCATGGCAGTAGTACGTGAGCGCTGAGGAACCCCCCAGTCAGACCTGTCAGAGGAGGGACGATGCTGCACATAGGCAGCGGCCAATTGACTACGGAGTATTTCACGATAGTATTTGAGTTTTTACTCCCTCTCAGCAGCTGGGAAAAAGGCTCCCATTTTGGACCGGTAGTGAGGGTCCAATAGGGTGGAGAGCCAGAAGTCATCCCTCTACCGGATGCTGACTATTCGGTTGTCACTAGCCAGGCAAATCAGCATGCTGCGGGCCATCTGCATAAGTGACTCCGAGGGACTCCCTGCCTCCATCTCCACTGTATACTGCCACGGTGCTTGCGTGTCATCTGCCTCGTCTTCCTCATCTCCATCTACCTCCTGCAGCTGCTCCTGCTCCTCCTCTCTTGTCACCTGGGTAGAAAATCCAGTTCTGCCGCTGCAACTCGAGGAAGGTGTTCCTGGATTTGTAGGAATGGATAAAGTGCATGCACAGTTTCCTGGCATTTTCAGAATCTTCTGAAGATCAGTTGAAGACTTCAGGAATCTTTTCACAACCAGATTGAACACATGCGCCATGCAGGGCGCATGAACCACCCCTCCTCGGTGCAGCGAAGACACCATGTTCCTCCCACTGTCCATCACAATGGTTCCGATTTGCAGTTGGCGCGGAGAAAGCCACACATCGATTTCTTGCTGCATGACGCGGAGCAGTTCCTTCCCTGTGTGACTTCGTTCGCTGAGGTAAGCAAGATGTAGAACTGCGTGACACCGCTGTGCCCTACAAATGTGGTATGATGGAGCAGCACTTGTGGAGGCTGAGATAGTGGTGGTGGTGGTGGAGGAAGAGGAGGCGGACATTGGCACAGGAGCAGCAGTTTGACAACGTGGAGGAGAAAGCGGCGTCTCCAGTCCAAGTTGTTGGTGTGCCTGGGCAGGAAGCACATTCACCCAGTGGGCCGTAAAGGACGTGTACTGGCCCTGACCGTAGTTACAGCTCCAGTCGTCCGCGCTGCCGTGCACCTTGGAACAAACCGATAAACTCAAGGACTGGCAAACCTTCTGTTCTACATATTTATGAAGTGCTGGTACTGTCTTTTTGGAAAAGAAATTACGGCTTGGAACTCTCCACCTTGGCTCGGCACAGGTCATTAATTCTCTGAACGGTGCAGAGTCCACCATTTGGAAAGGGAGGGACTGCAGTACCAACAACTTGGACAGGAGCACAGTCAGCTTCTGCACCTTAGGATGGTTGGACGCATACTGTTGTCTCTTTGCAATTGCCTCGCTGAACGACTGCTGGCGCCATGAGTAGCGAGGAGCAGGAGTATCTGGACCGGGAAATGATGGCAAAAAGAAACAGCTCCCTTCTGCAGAGGTGGTGGAGCCTTGACTGGCTGCAATGACATGCGTGCCACTGGGCGCTGCTGCTGCTGTTGCTGCGGCGGCAGGATGGACCACCACATCTGAGCCACGTTTCTCCCAGGTCACCGGATGGTAACTCTGCATGTGTTGACACGGGGTCGGGGTGACAACGTTGGCTCCCTGGTCACGCTTCACTTTCTGCCCACAGATCCTACATATACCCATATTCAGCTCCTCCGGTGTCTTAGCAAAGAACTGCCACACCGCTGAGTATCTGATTTTACCGCCATTGCTCCGCACTGAGTGACTACTGCCGCCGCTGCCTCACTGAGCCCCTGTGCCGCTACTTTCTTGGACCTGCAAAGCGGGTTTTCTACCCTGTGGCTGCTTGGCTTCCGACCTCACACTGCTGCTACCCTGCTGACTCACAGCCACATAACCCACTTGCTGGCTGCACCACTGCCTGACGCGAAAGCTGACGCCCTCTTCTCCTGATGATGATGAAGCCCTTGCTTCACCCGGCTCCCAAGTGCGGTCGGCTATATCATCATCAATCAGTTTCATCGTCACTGATGTCCTCATCACCAGTCTTGGTATGCAGCGGCTGACCCCTCACAACATGACCTCCCATGCCACTCTCCACATCTATACTTTGCCGCCTACTGCAAGAAGCAGGGGATATTGGCTCCATTTCTTCGCTGCCAAGTAGCTGCTGACTGCCCTCCCCAAATTGTTCATCCTTGCTATATAGTGGCACTGAGCCCAGACCATATAGTATATCTCTGTCTGAGGGAACCGGATGGGCCAGAGGCGGGTTGAGGACAGGTGAAGGCCGCTGACCCGCTCCTGGGCGATGCCAACTAACGGTTGTGTCTGACGTTCCCACCGACTCTTGGTTGGGGTTGTCAGATATCATCTGGGAGGAAGTGGATGACCTAGTCAACCAATCAAGAACCATTGGGTTGCTGAACAACACACGGCCGCTAGATGACAGCAGCAGTTGTGACCTCACCGAGTGACCCCTGCTGCGACATCCCCTTGCTGTGCTGCGACCTGGGCCTGCTCCAGGATTGTTTGTGCCACTGCCACTCACAGGTGAAGAGCCTGCCACCTCTGTCTGACATACTGTTTGTTCTAAAATGTACAGACACTGTTTGATGAAGATATCTGTATATGATAAATACACACCCTGTATTTGACTCCAAATGAACCCACTAACAAGCTTGGGTACCCCTTGGATATAAATTGCGCTCCACAAATGGGCAGGAAAAATTTACTTGTATGTGCTGTTTAAAAACACTGTGTATTTTACTGAATATAAAAGCACAAACAGGCTTAATTATTCTTCAGATATGAATTATGCTACAGGCAAAATTTCTTCTTTGACGGTTAAAAACAACATTTATTTTAATGAATACAACTGCAGAAAAATACTTAGTTAACCCTTGGATGTAAATTGCGCAAAATAAATATGCTGCCAACAATTACCAGTTTTGTAGCGTGGTATAACGGTGTGTATTTTACGGAACACAACAACAAAAAAACTTGTAATTAACCTTCGGTTATGAATTATACTACAGGCAAAATTTCTTCTTTGGCGGTGAAAAAAAACGTTTCTTTTAGTGACCACAACAGCAGAACAATGTTTAATTAGCCCCTGGATCTAAATTGGGCAAAATAAATGAGCAACCAAAAATTAAGTGGTATTTGGATTGTAAAAACACCGTTTCTTTAACTGAATACAACAGGAACAGGCTTAGATATCCCTTGGATATTCAATGTGCTCAAGAACTGAGCAGATAGCATTAAAATGTACTGTATATGCAGCTGCATTGGACGTACACTGGACTTCAGTTCCAATACCCCACATAATCAGAATTAGAACGTAAGAGAAGCAGTCTCTGAGACAAGCTGTGACACCCCCCAAAATTGCTGTATAAAAGTGAGTTCTTTAGTGTGAGATATCATAAGCAGCACCGGCGGCAGCACCTTCCCTACACAACAAAGTGAGAAGAGTGTGAGGAGCGAGCATGGCGCCCGGACTTATATAGTGCGGTGACGTCACAGAATCCCGCCGGTCTCTGATTGGCTTCATCACATTGGCTTCTGCACAAGTCATGTACGCTACGCCTTTCTTCCTCCCAGACTTCTTTGCCCCATGTAACGCCATGTGCTCGCAGCCGTTTTATCAATCAAAAACAAGCTTCGTTCCCACGAATCACCCCAAACTTCGACTTCGTTCAGAATCAAAATTTTCCTGAAATTCTAAACGAATTCCGCTTCGTTAGAATCAATTCACCCATCTCTAATTATTGACGATGACCAAGTCTATGGGAGAGGAGCAACACCTTCATTCTTTCACCCAAACAGGGCTGGAGAAGCTGGAATTAACATCCACAACAGTAAACTGGATATGTGCTACATCTTAGGCAACACACTAAGGTTATAAAAGTCACAGAAAAAAAGTCACAGACCATTCACTATCCCTGTCTTGTACCACAGCATGACCCTTATACCTGCATGACCCACAAATTAAAAAGTGCCAGAAGGCAGTATGAAAATGAACCATCATTTTACTTGAACTGGACATTGACTATATCTGTCCTGGACCGCAGTATGACCATTAAACCTGTCTGACCCACAGATTAAAAAGTGCCGGAAAAAGGAATCTTTCAACCACCATTTTAGTTGAACTGGACATAGACCACAGGTGTCAAACACAAGGCCCGCCGGCCACATCCGGCCCGCGGCCTTGTGTTTTCCGGCCCGCGATCTCCCTGACTCCGCACGGCTGTTTTACCACAGCCATGTGGAGTCAGTCAGGTAGTACAGGGAGAAGGCAGGAGGGATCGTTTCCCTCCCACCTTCTCCCTTTGTATGTAGAACGCTCAGTGAGCGCTGTACATATGGCGTCGCAGGGGGCGTGACATGCCGCTTTGCTCACGCCCCCTGTGACGCTGGGAGCTGCGTGCGGGCGTAAGCGGCGTGACGTCATGCTGCTTACACCGTACACAGCTCCCGAAGCGGACCGGACCGCACTGCAACGGCCACGAGGGAAGTAGCTTTTTTAATTTTTATAAACATTAGGTGGCATCTGCCTGGCTACTGGGGGGCTAGGGGATCTTTCCCGTACTGGGGGGCTATGGGGGTATCTTCCTGCTACTGGGGGGGCTATGGGGGCATCTTTCCGGGTACGGGTCTATGGGGCATCTGCCTGGCTACTGGGGGGCTATGGGGGGATCTTCCTGGCTAATGGGGGCTATAGGGGCATCTTCCTGGCTACTGGGGGGCTATGGGGGCATCTTCCTGGCTACTGGGGGGCTATGGGGCACTTCCGCTACTGGGGGGCTCTGGGCCATCTTCCTGGCTACTGAGGGGCTATGGGGCATCTTCCTGGCTACTGGGGGGCTATGGGGACATCTTCCTGGCTACTGGGGGGCTATGAGGGCATCTGCCTGCCTACTGGGGGGGCTATTGGGGCATCTGCCTGGCGACTGGGGGGGCTATGGGGGCATCTTCCTGGCTACTGGGGGGGCTATGGGGGCATCTTCCTGGCTACTGGGGACTATGGGGGCATCTGCCTGGCTACTGGGGGACGATGGGGGTATCTGCCTGGCTACTGGGGAACTATTGGGGCATCTGCCTGGCTACTGGGGGACTATGGAGGCATCTGCCTGGCTACTGGGGGCTATGGGGTGCATCTGCTGGCTACTGGGGCTAGGGGCATCTGCCTGGCGACTGGGGACTATGGGGGGCATCTGCCTGGCTACTGGGGGCTATGGGGGCATCTGCCTGGCTACTGGGGGACTATGGGGGGCATCTGACTGGCTACTGGGGACTATGGATGCATCTGCCTGGCTACTGGGGGACTATGGGGGCATCTGCCTGGCTACTAGGGGACTATGGGGGCATCTGACTGGCTACTGGAGGGCTATGGGGGGGCATCTGCCTGGCTACTGGAGGGCTATGGGGGGGGCATTTTCCTGGCTACTGGGGGGCTATGGGGGGCATCTTCCTGGCGACGGGGGTGTATGGGGGGCATCTGCCTGGCTAGTGGGGGATCATGTGGGGATCTGCCTGGCTACTGGGGATTAGGGGCTCTGCCTGGCTAAGGGATTATGGGGCATCTGCCTGGCTAATGGGGGGTTATGGGGCATCTGCCCGGCTACGGGGACTATGGGGCATCTGTCTGGCTACTGGGGGGGCTATGGGCATCTGCCTGGCTACTGGGGGGCTATATGGGGCATCTACCACTCTACAGGGGACTATGTGGGGCATGTACCTGGCTACAGGGGACTATGTGGTGCATCTCCCTGGCTACAGGGGGGCTATGTGGGGCATCTCCCTGGCTACAGGGGGGCTATGTGGGGCATCTCCCTTTCTATATGGGGCATATTACCAGGCTGCAGAGGGCATATTACTACCTGGATACAGGGGGCAAAGATACCTATCTACCTAACATGGGCAGATATAAACTGTCATCTACAGGGGGCTTTATACCCACTTATCTACCTACAAGTAGTTCTAAAATTATGTCGGCCCTTTAAGGCCCTTTAAGGTACGTCGTGAGGCTGATGTGGCCCTCGGTGAAAACGAGTTTGACACCCCTGACATAGACTATCCCTGTCCTGGACCACAGCATGACCCTTAAATCTACATGACCCACAGATTAAAAAGTGCCGGAAAAAGGAGTCTTTAAACCACCATTTTAGTTGAACTGGACATTGACTATACATGTCCTGTACCGCAGCATGACCCTCAAACCTGTATGACCCACAGATTAAAAAGTGCCGGAAAAAGGAGTCTTTGAACCACCATTTTAGTTTCACTGGACATAGACTATCCCTGTCCTGGACCGCAGCATGACCCTTAAATCTACATGACCAACAGATTAAAAAGTGCCGGAAAAAGGAGTCTTTAAACCACCATTTTAGTTGAACTGGACATTGACTATACATGTCCTGGGCCACAGCATGAGCCCCAAACCTGCATGACCCCCAGCATTAAAAAGTGCCGGAAAAAGGAGTCTTTCAACCACCATTTCAGTTAAACTGGACATTGACTATCCATGTCCTGGATTGCAGCATGACCCAAAAACCCACACAGGTACCCTTATAAAACCATCATCAGAAATTTCTCAATAAAAATAAACCATATAAAAACAACTCGTTTTCCATTACTGCTGCTGCTAGAGCTACTTGCCATTCTACTGGTGACATTATTCCACCGTGACATTAGAATGTGAAGCAAAGTAGGTCAACGAGGCCTGTCTGAAAATCCTTCATTCTACTGTCAAGTGGGTTGGAGGAAATTGCTGATCAAGGTGGGTGAGGTTGTAAACGTGGAACACGCAGGTTCAGCTGACAGGACCGGACTTACAGTGGGTGTGATGAGAGCAAGGGCTGGCGTCTGTCATCTATTAACACGCAGGTTCAGCTAGCAGTGCCTGAGTTACAGTGGGTGCGGTGAGAGACCAGGCAGGCGTCCTTCATCCGTTAACTCGGCAAAAAATGCCCTTATGATGCTGCATCGAAAACAGTCGTGCTGAAGCAGAGTGGGGAAGCGGAAGTGTGAGCTCATGCCCCACCCTTTTCCTCAGTACACAGTCAAGACCTGGTTAGCGCTAGAGAAATTTCTGCCTCTACGAGAGCGCTTGCCCCTCTGTATGAGTGCGGACCATTAGCTTCACTTGGAGATGTTGGTGGTTGACGCTCCGTTTCACCCAGGTCCCCTTTTCCTTGGCATTCTTTTTCGCGTTTTACTCAACGTTTGGAGGAAATTGTTTTGTTCTTGGGGTGGTGAATGTGCTCCATACACCATGTCCTCTGAATAACCTACATCTTTTCAATTCTTCCTGTACCTCCCTTGTACAATTTAGAGGAATATTTGTATCAGCTATTTTGTATATGCAAGTTTTTTAGTAGTTTAATTCTAGAAAACACATTTTTAAAATAGGATGGAATCCCACCATGTCTTTGTTTCTCTTTTTTTTAATTGTATTAAATGGGTTGTCTCACTACAGGGATTGCTAGCTATGTTAAAGATCTTGCAAAAACAAGTCATTTTGCAATATGTGTCCATTAACAGTGTCCTATCTATTCCTGTTTTGACAGCACCAGCACCCTTGAGCAACTCTTGACAATTGTGAAGAACAAATGTCTGTTAGAAACCACATTTTTTAGAATAGGACCTTTAGTATAGCTGCATTTCACAGCAACATGCCCCCAAGAATTCAAAACATGACCCTTAAGCCACTCTTGACAATTGTGAAGAACAAACGTCTGTTAGAAACCACATTTTTTAGAATAGGACCTTTAGTATAGCTGCATTTCACAGCAACATGCCCCCAAGAATTCAAAACATGACCCTTGAGCAACTTGACAATTGTGAAGAACAAATTCCTGTTAGAAACCACATTTTTTTAGAATAGGACCTGTAGTATAGCCGCATTTCCCAGCAACATGCCCCCAAAAATTCAAAAATGACCCTTGAGCCACTCTTGACAATTGTGAAGAACAAATGTCTGGTAGAAACCACATTTTTTATAATAGGACCTGTAGTATTGCTGCATTTCAAAGCGCATGCCCCAAAAAAATTATAAAATGACTTTTCAGGCACTGTCAAAATTGTGAGGAGAAATGTCAATTAGAAGCCACGTTTATGTTCCAAAGGACCATGATTATAGCTGTATCTCACAGCACCATGACCCCAAAACCATTGACAATGCGAAAAATTCTAAAGGTAAAGTGAGTAAATGGAATACGGTTTTGCCCATGAAACCTTGGTGGCTTTTACAG
The DNA here is from genome assembly GCA_025379985.1 of Phyllomedusa bahiana. NCBI lineage: Eukaryota > Metazoa > Chordata > Amphibia > Anura > Hylidae > Phyllomedusa > Phyllomedusa bahiana. The sequence continues at coordinate 10,042 of JAODAL010010760.1, read as the reverse complement.
TCTCCACACCGCAAAACCAGCAAAATGATCTTTTGGGAACTGAAAATAAAAATTGCAGTAAGAAATGATCATTTAAAAAAAAAAGTTTTCAAGAGGACCATTTCTTTTGGAAGAGGAATGTGAAGTCGACTGGCAACTAATCAGTGACCTCGGCAATTGGCACCACAACATCATCAGAGATCCATGCCTGATTCATTTTGATGAAAATCAAATGATCCTCATTATCTGTGAAAAGCCGGATGCATTTGTCTGTAATGACTCCTCCAGCTGTGCTGAAGGTCCGCTCAGATATGACCCTGGCTGCTGGGCAGGACAACACCACTATGGCGTGGCCAGCGAGCTCGGGCCATTCATCCATTTTGGATACCCAGAAGTCGATTGGGTCCGGAACACATCCAAAAACATCGGTGTTGAGACGTAGCTAGTCGTGCACCATGATCTTAACCCGGGTTCTCTGTGTTTTTGTATGTGTGCTTTGCATAACATCGTTGGTGGGTTTGGTAAATAAAGTTTGCCAGAGGTAAACCCATTAGGCTTCTGCCACAATGAATGCTGCTGCTGCTGCCACTCACGGCTACTTGCACTCTACTGCTGTCACGTCGCTGACGTTGTTCCACCGTGACTTTTTGAAGAACGTGAAGCAGACGCAACAGATGTCTCCAGTTGATCAAACAGAAAGGTCTCCATTTCCTGAATATTACTCTTTATGTGGGTGGGTGGAAGGAAAGTGCTGAGTTTTGTTTTGTACCGGGGATCCAGGAGGGTGGCCACCCAGTAACTGTTGTTCAGTTTGATGGCCTTAAAGCGAGGATCATGTTGGAAGAAATGGAGCACTCGTGTGAGAGAGGGAAAGCCTTGATTCCCAAGCCTTTGGGTCGAGGGGCACTAGCAAACTGATTTTCCCTTATCTTCCTCCTCCACCTCAAATTCGCGCCAACCTCTTTCCAAGGCAGGGACGTCGGTAACGTCGGGGGCCAGGAATACCTCATCCTCCTCCTCCTCCGCTTCCTCCGGCACAGTTTTCAACACAGCCCGACTTGCCTCAGATGATGCACCCTGAGAGCTGAGGCGCCGGCTTGCACTAGCCCAGGACCCTGAACCACTGCCTAATGAAGACCGATAAAATTTTGAAACTGTCGGGCCTTCTGGATTCGACGGAGAGAAAGGCTCCATATCCACATCTGTGTCTGTCTCCTCCTCCGTCGCTGGTTGGACCTGATGTTTCAGAGTGTCCAACGATCGTTCCAGAACTAAGATCACCACAATGCTAATGCCGACAAGGGCATTGTCCGCACTGACCATTTTGGTGGCTTCTTCAAAACTGGCAAGGATGGTGCAGAGCTCTTTCACCTGCCTCCGCTCTCGGTGGCTCAACACCCCGAGGTCCGCACCGCTGCTTGTCAGGCCATGTGTCACTTCGTACTGCATAATGGGGATTGGCTGCTGCCCCAATCGCTGGAGCATGTGAGGGTGGAAATTTCCCGTGTGTTTGCCACGTCAACATTGAGACGGTTTACGGGAAGGCCGAGCTGAAAGCTGCAAAAAGCAGCCGGCAGGACAAGCTGTGCAAACAGCGGAAGTGCGAGCCAGACCTCGAGCCTTCCTAGCAGGCAGGCCAGACCCGTAGCGCTTTAGAAATTTTCTAAAGCAAAGGGTTTATGACATGTGCCAGGCAAGGGATGTGCTCCAGCCTACCGATCTTAAGGGCGGCCCCAGACTTCGACCGTTATCGCACACCACCCTTTCCTGGCCAAGGTTCTTTTCACCCCGCTGCACCCGGGCTCGTGCGAGAGCCGTCCACATTCCTGACCTGTGTGTGAACGGTCTCCAAAACAGATTTATTTCACACGGCCGGTTTCTCTGGCACGGATGCCACCAGAGGACCTTGGGAAAGCCCTGCACCTCCCGCGGTTTTGAAGAGCGCGCCGGCCTGAGAGCCACCGTTACACCATAGACATCCACACAGCTCAAAATATAGCGGTTTGGCCGTGCTTTCTAGTCCCTGTGTGTGGTCAGGAGGACTTTGCCGGCACAATGAAGACAACGCCTTGAATTTAGGTGACACGTGGCTGGCCAGGGCAGGGACGGCTTTTCTGGCCAAAAAATGCCTGCTCGGCATTTGGTATTTGGGTGCAAGGGCATGACGTGGCAGAACCCATCTGTGTCCACCAGAGGAAAGACCATTTACAAGGCCAAAGCCTGGCAATGCCGACATTCAGCTTTTGGCTTGGGATGGTTTGGGTTAAGGTTTTCTTGCTCGCAAACCCGGAGGACAGCAAAGGGTGGCTGCTAGACTGGTCGCTGTACGGCCCTGCAGGTCGTCAATGGGGAAGGAGAATGGGTAGGATGGGTCTCTGGTGGTGGGTGGTGGTACTCGGGCGACGGTGGATCTGAAGGGAGAAGCTGACCATGACCCTGACTCCCGAGAGACTGAGCAGCTGAGGAACGCTTGTGGTGGGGAAGAGGAAGGCGAGACAGAGGGTTGATAGTGGGAACCGCAGTGAGGCCTTTTTGCCAAATGTAAAACCCTCCATTTAACTCAGCATCGCTGCATTGATAACATGTTGGTGGTGGTTAAACACCTAAAAATTCTTTCTTACTGATGCTTACGCAAAGGCGGCATATACATCGCTGGTGAACAAGAGGCTGCTCAAAACGGCCCAGGCTGAAGGTCCTGGACCTTTCGACCGATAACAGAGAAATGTTTCCGCTGACGGGCGCAGAACATCTCAGCGGACTCTCGAACGCCCCCCTTTTTGAGCGGGAGCGTACTGACACTACTCCAAACATCTCTCTCGACCAGGAAGAAAGCACTCCAAGAAAAACTTCTGAAAAGACCCCATTGGATCCGCAATGTCGTCATCACATCATCAACCAGTTGACTTCGTCATCCCGACCTTCTGCATCCAGGAGCTGCAGCTACAAGCAACAGGCACTGCAAGGGGTTGCCGACCACCGGATTTTTGCGGTGACCAGCTTCCTTCTCCTCCTTGATGCATCAGCGATTGGCGTCAAAGCAGACAAAATCATCCTCTTTGGCCTCTTGATCTTTGGAAAAGCTCTGACCCCAACCGCATTTGTCATTTAAGAGGTCTTTTGAAATGGTTATCCAAGTGGTGGAAACACAGTTGACATTTGGGGTGACTTCGCTTCATGTTGGATGGATGCTGATGACGACAATTGTGGCCCTGACTGGGGGACGAGGAGGTAAGACTGCTGGATGCAGTTGCATAACCACTGAAGAACAGATTGGGACACTGTCGTTACTGGATTTACAGGGCCCTGACCAGTGAGCAGGCCCCGACCGTCCTTGGGAACCACGATCCGCTGGCTTGGGTTGTCGGGCCCGCACTGGAAAGGGAACACCTTCCTCGTACTCTACTCCATGTCCACAACCCTCTTTTTCCCCACCACCTGCATTTTTGCCTCCATGTCAGAAAGATAAAATTTAAGAAGGGATGGAACAGTTTTTTACATCTCTTATGAAAGACGCAAATCACAGCTTATCCCTTTAAACCCCCCAGCCAACTAGGATAAACTGAATGTTCTAGTAATACTGTAAAATGGTCTGTGGAAGAACGTAAGACAAAATCAACATGTTCTTCCTTCAGTCCCAGGGTATTTTCAAAATGCCCAGTTAGGACTAGGAATTTAAGTTTCAACAAATATCATACAAGTGCGCTATCTGCCAAACTGAGATTCACACCCGGGCAATAAACTATTCAGAAGTTACAAAGGATGAGGAATTGCTTTTTTTGCAGCAAAGACAAACGAGAACAGTATGCTAGAAAATTTTCTAAACAGAATTGTCGTACAAACTTGGCTATTTGAAAAAAACTAGGCCGCACCACAGTGCAATAATGCTATTTAAAAGTTATAAAGGATAACAAACGTGTTTTTGCACCAATGAAATACACCAACATAACTAAGAAATTTCTGTATCCAAAAATTTTAAATAGAAGGTGGCTATTGAAAAAACTGGGCGAACCAAAATGAAATACAGCTATTTAAAATGTTTTAAAGAAAAATAAAAGGTGTTTTTTGCACTATGAAATACACCCGCAATAATAGCAAATTTCCCGTATCGTAATATAAATCCCAATAGGGGCTTGAACATAAAGGCCCGCGCCCAAAGTGAAAAACACCTAATTAAATTGTGACGGATAATAAAAAATGGGTTTTGCACCTATGAAATAAAAATACTAGCGAAAAAAACACGTTAAACTCCAAATAAAAAAATTAATTTTGGTTAAATTTCCTATAATGTTAAGAAAGTACAAAAGAGTGGGGCTTTGAACAAAAAAAGGCCTGCGCCAAAGTGAAAAAAACCTAATTAAATTGTGTACGGATAATTTAAGGGTGGTTTTTGCACCTATGAAATACAACAGCAATTACTAGCAAATTTCTGTATCGTAATATAAGTAAAAGATGAGTCTTTGAACAAAAATGGCCTGCGCCAAAGTGAAAAACACCTAATTAAATTGTGTACGGATAATAAAAAGTGGGTTTTGCACCAATGAAATACAACAGCAGTTACTAGCAAATTTCTGTATCCTAATGTAAGTACAAGATGGGTCTTTGAACAAAAATGGCCTGCGCCAAAGTGAAAAACACCTAATTAAATTGTGTACGGATAATAAAAGGTGGTTTTTGCACCTATGAAATACAACAGCATTTACTAGCAAATTTCTGTATCCTAATGTAACTACAAGGTGGGTCTTTGAACAAAAATGGCCTGCGCCAATGTGAAAAACACCTAATTAAATTGTGTACGGATAATAAAAGAACTCCCAGATGAAGATGAAGAACTCCCAGAAAAACTCGAGCTGGAGAAAGGAACTAATACTAATGAATATGAAAATCTGTTATTTAATGAACAACTTTCTCTTCTTACCTTACAGGATTTACAGGAACCAGAAATATATGATAATGAATATGCGCGTGTCCACCTAGACCGCAAGAACCCCCATTTTTATCCCCTTAAAGCAAGGGTGGAAGCTATGGATAGCTTTCAAACCACCATGGAAAGAGACTTAAAGTCTCTTATGGAACAAAAAAATATCAAAACAAAATCTAATATGTCTAAAAAAGAATTTAAAGCTCTTAATGAGTTAAAACAGAACAAAAACCTTATCATAAAAAAAGCGGATCAGGGGGGATCAACGGTTGTGATGGACACAGCGCTATATCAAAAATCTATAATGCATATTCTGGAAGATGAGACAACCTATCGTAAACTCACCAAAAATCCCACTAAGGAAATTCAATCCAAATTATCTAAACTATTGCAGGAAGGTGTAGCACTTGGAGCCATCAATATAAAAGACAAAAATTATCTTGAGGAAAGCAATCCTAGAACACCAGTGTTCTATGGTGTCCCTAAGACACACAAGGGAACTTTTCCCCTTAAATTACATCCCATAGTGTCCAGTTGCGGGAGCATAGGTGAAAAACTCAATAAATGGATCGATAGATATTTACAATCTCTGGTTTCCAGATCACCAGGTTATTTAAAGGACAGCACCTCTGTCCTAAAAAATTTCCATAACTTCAAGTGGCTTCCAGGATTTCACTGGTTAAGCCTTGACGTCACTAATCTCTATTCCAGCATACCACAACCTTTAATCAGAACAGCTGTTCAACATCATTTACGGAAACAAAATATTTACCCAGAAGGGCTCCAAATTTTTATTTTGGAAAGTATTGATTTTTTAGTATCCAGTAATTATTTTGTATTTGATGGAACGTACTATTTGCTGCTACTTGGAGTGCCCATGGGGGCTACGGCATCGCCAGCATTGGCTAACTTGTTTATGTCATGGTGGGAATCACAATACATATACCATGTTGACAATCCATTCTCCCACTGTCTGATCTGGTATGGGCGCTACATAGACGACCTCTTGCTTGTCTGGGGTCGTGATGTGGCGTCCATACCAGATTTCATACAGTATGTCAATAATAATGACGTTAATCTGCATTTTACCCATACTGTTGAAACTACCAACATTGCATTTCTTGATGTATTACTCATGGGAGATGTACAAAATAACATGGTTACTACCACCCTATACAGAAAATCCACCAGTGGGAACACTATTTTACGAGCCAATAGCTGCCACCCCAGCCACACTGTAAACTCCATCCCTGTTGGGGAATATCATCGTGCACGGAGAGCATGTACAAAGGAAGCTGACTTCCAAAAACAAGTAAATATTATAGATCACAGACTCAAAATAAGAGGGTATACTAATAGACAAATGAATCTAGCAAAGAAAAAAATACAAGGGAAAACGCAAGATATACTACTAACCCCTAAAAAATCTTCTACAAAATGCAATTATGGAACAGTCTGCTCCATTACCTATAGTGAAGAATTTAATTTGATTAAAAAGATCTTCAACAAAAACATTAATATCCTAAGACAGGACAAAATTCTTGCTAATATATTGGATGAAGGGGTGCATTTAGTAGCCAAACTAAATAAAACTATAGCCACGGACATATCCCCCAGTGCTTTTTCAAGCAACCATGCACAAAATCACTGGCTTTCCTCTAAGGGCTTTTTTCCTTGTAACAAAAAAAGGGGCAACATATGCCAATACACTATTAAACAGGATAAATTTTAATCTAATAAAGATGCTAATAGATATTACAGTATAAAAAAATTCATCAATTGTGATACTAATCATCTTATTTACGCTATTCTTTGCATATCCTGTGATAAAATATACATAGGCAGTAGCATTCGCAGGCTTAAAACACGCATCTCAGAACATTTATACAATATTAAAAAGGGCCAAATGTCTCATTCTGGGGCAGCAAGGCATTTCATAGAAACGCATGCAGGATCAATAGAAAGTTTACGCTGCTGCGGCTTAGAGAAGGTTGATAGCCCCAAGAATGGAGGAGACTGGATACGCCTTGTGCGCATGCGCGAGGCGTATTGGATCTATGAACTAGATACTAGAGCCCCTCGTGGGCTTAATTACAGGAACGATCTGGCTTATATTTATTAAGGTATGAGTCCCTTCCCCATACAGGTACACCATATGTATATAGATAATAATGGTTACCTTGGTATGTATTTGCTTGTAGATGCTCCTTTGACGCCTTGCAATATGTTTATATATGCAAGGAAATGACGTTTACGCTTAAGTAACGCCCCCTTTCCTTTTTCTTACCTATTTAAATCACTACTGGTGTCAAATGTGTGTGACCGTGAACAAGGGCTATACCTAAGCCCGAAACGCGTTGGTTTCTGGGTCCCCCCTGCACCCCCTCTATGCTGCATCTGTATATGAAATAAAGCAAGCATTTTATCATCGTTACCGCTGGGTCCATCTACGTTTCTTTTACATTCGTTTGCATCGCGGCTTCTGAACTGAAGGCCAGGACACCGTGCGAAGATGAAGCATGCTATACAGCTGGTTTAATGAAGGTTTCTGTACACAACTTTCGGTGAGCGACTGCTTATTTTTACCGTGTGGTTTTTTACATATACAAAGTGAAAAGCACGTAATTAAATTGTGTATGCATAATCAAAGGTGGGTTTTGCACCTATGAAATACAACAGCAGTTACTAGAAAATTTCTGTATCCTAATGTAAGTACAAGGTGGGTCTTTGAACAAAAATGGCCTGCGCCAAAGTGAAAAACACCTAATTAAATTGTGTACGGATAATAAAAGGTGGTTTTTGCACCTATGAAATACAACAGCAATTACTAGCAAATTTCTGTATCGTAATGTAAGTACAAGGTGTGTCTTTGAACAAAAATGGCCTGCGCCAAAGTGAAAAACACCTAATTAAATTGTGTACAGATAATAAAAGGTGGGTTTTGCACCAATGAAATACAACAGCAGTTACTAGAAAATTTCTGTATCCTAATGTAAGTACAAGGTGGGTCTTTGAACAAAAATGGCCTGCGCCAAAGTGAAAAACACGTAATTAAATTGTGTACGGATAATAAAAGGTGGTTTTGCACCAATGAAATACAACAGCAGTTTCTAGAAAATTTCTGTATCCTACTGTAAGTACAAGGTTGGTCTTTGAACAAAAATGGCCTGCGCCAATGTGAAAAAACACCTAATTAAAATGTGTATGGATAATAAAAGGTGGTTTTTGCCCCTATGAAATACAACAGCATTCTAGCAAATTTCTGTTCTAATATAAGTCAAGTGGGGATTTGAACAAAAATGGCCTGCGCCAATGTGAAAACACCTAATTAAATTGTGTACGGATAATAAAAGGTGGTTTTTGCCCAATTAAATACAACGAAAGTTACTAGCAAATTTCTGAATCGTAATATAAGTGCAAGATGGGACTTTGAACAAAAATGGCCTGCGTCAAAGTGGAAAACACGTAATTAAATTGTGTTCGGATAATAAAAGGTGGGTTTTGCACCAATGAAATACAACAGCAGTTACTAGAAAATTTCTGTATCCTAATGTAAGTACAAGGTGGGTCTTTGAACAAAACTGTGCTGCGCCAAAGTGAAAAACACCTAATTAAATTGTGTACGGATAATAAAAGGTGGTTTGTGCACCTATGAAATACAACAGCAGTTACTACATAATTTCTGTATCCTAATGTAAGTACAAGGTGGGTCTTTGAACAAAACCGGGCTGCACAAAATAAATGGCACTATTTCACCTCAGGTGCGAGGTGTGCTGGCCAAAAACTGGTAAAAAAAAGCCATTTCAATGTAAGTTCAAAGCAGAGTCTGGGCTGCACAATATACATTCTCCTTTCAAAAGCCTGCCTGCCTGTCTGTGTTCTCACCTAAATTATCTTGTGATCATAAATTTCCGATCAACCTAAAAACCGTGCCGATTTCAACTTTGTCGATTATAATGGCTCATTCCTAGTTAGAGAAAATACAGAAGTTCATGGACGTAACTATAACTATAGCAGCCATAGTGGCTGCTATGGGGTCCAGGGGCTAAGAGGCCCAGCTCAGGTACAAGAATATAGTTCCTTTTTTGTAGGGAACAAATATTTGATGGCTTTCTGCTCTCTAGGACTACTATGTGGATTCTTTGATATATGGTGGTATTAGTTATACCTTTAATTTGCTATTTGCTGCTGTTTTAGTTTATTGTCACCAGGTGGTAGGGGATCTCATTTTGCTATAGGGCCCTATGACTACTAGTTACACCCCTGCAGAGGTTGTAAGAGGCTTATACTCAAGGCTCAATAACTTGAAAATAAGTATGTAGTCATCTTTTCATTCATTGCATTGGAGTCACAGTATAAACTGCTACAAATTAGAATCCTAAACATGTCTGTATATGCTACATGCAGTAATACATTTTTGTCTCATTGTTGACTCCTATGTAGTGATGAGCGATTACGTTGACTATCGTCATCGGGTCGATAGTCGATATCGGCAATTATCAAGACGATTTCCGATAGTCGATAATAGTTTATCGCCGATGACCATTAAAGTCTATGGGAGAGCAACAACACCCTTCATTCTTAAAACCCAAACAGGGCTGGAGAAGCTGGAATTAACATCCACGACAGTCAAATGGATACATGCTACATCTTAGGCAACACACTTAGGTTATAAAAGCCACAGAAAAAAAGTCACAGACCATTCACTACCCCTGTCTTGTACCACAGCATGACCCTTAAACCTGCATCACCCACAAATTAAAAAAATGCCAGAAGGCAGTATGATTTAAACCATCATTTTACTTGAACTGGACATTGACTATCCTGTCCATGGAAACGCATGCCCCATAGGCCCTTTAAACCAAAAAGGCATTTACCCCCCAGATTTAAAAAGTGCCGGAAAAAGGAGTCTTTGAACCACCATTTTAGTTGAACTGGACATTGACTATATCTTTCCTGTACCGCAGAATGACCATTAAACCTGTCTGAACCCCAGATTAAAAAGTGCCGGAAAAAGGAGTCTTTGAACCACCATTTTAGTTGAACTGGACATTGACTATAACTGTCCTGGGCCACAGCATGAGCCCCAAACCTGTTTGATCCACAGATCACAAAGTGGGTGTAGATGGTTAATTTGTCCGCAAC
>JAODAL010010759.1:0-103409 GCA_025379985.1 Phyllomedusa bahiana | reverse complement strand
ATAAACGGTATTTTTTTGCACCTTTCAATTAACCCTGTGGTTATAGAATTGCTTTTTTTAAGATTTACGTAGATGCTGCGTAAAATGAACAGTGCGGGTGTGCAAAAGTAAAAAAAAACGTAACTGTTATTTTTTGATTTAAAAAAAGGTATTTTTTGCACATTTCAATTCACCTGTGGTGAATATGAATTCTTTTTTAAGATTTACGTAGATGCTGCGTCAATGAACGTGCTGGGTGCGAAAAAATTTCAAAAAACCAAAAATTGTGATGTTTTCGTCGTTAACGTATTTTTGGCAACAAACAACCTGTGTGACTACAAGATTGGGGATTTTTAATTTAAGTGCAAGGGGGATTTCAACAGTCACAGGTTTTAATGGGTAAAATTGAAACTATTGAAAGTTTAAATGTAATAAAGTGGATTTTTGCGCTAACAAAGGACCTGCAGTTTAAAAAATTTGTTTTTCCAATATAAGTTCAGGTGCCCAATATCCGGGAAAAAATATTTCAATGCAAATGTTAATAAAAAAGATATTCCCACTACCATGTCTCTAAGTTTGGTAACTTTATCCATGTTCTTTATAGTAGAGTTGTTTTGTTCGCCCGCGGGCCCCCCCCCCCCCCCCCCCCCCCCCCCTCCCACCGCCTGGAATTTTAAACGGTAGATGTGTTTAAAAATTTCTAGTAACACATAAAAACTTCAAATCCTATCTAAATAAATTGCAAGGATCACAGCTAAAACTAGACGCTTCTCTGTGCAGAAAAAAACTTAATTTCGCTGAGTGTTTGGCCACAGGCAGAGCGGGTCTATCCCTATGAGACGCTGAGAGCATGAGGCTGAAAAAAGGAAAGCCGTTCTATGTAAAAGAGGTCATGTGTTTTTCCCCCAATGAACCATACACATCCCCGTCAGACGTCGCACACCATCTCCCCTGCTTATTCTGAAAACTCATTTGCCGGCCGCCAAAATTACAGGAAGCGCCGAAAAAAAGGGGCGATTTTAATAGATGGCACGATTTTACTTTAAATTTTCGCATGATCTGGAAATTTCGTCCCATAAAAACCTTTGGGGATTTCAACTTTTTTAATAAAAAACGCTTAACATAGCATTTTAGTCACTCAAAAAAAAGGAATAAAAATTATCAAAAAGTCGCATGCATTCCAAACTGTAGCGATAAAAAAAAGTACCCTTCAGCCCCAAAAAAAAGCCCCCTCATTGCGTCCGTAGGGGGTTTGTCAAAAAGTACTGGTGCAAATGGCGCCCTGGTGAAATTTCAAAAAATAGAAAATGTTTTGGAAAAATTTTTTTACGGTACCAAAAAAATAAAAGGAAACCCCACATGTTTTTTTATTGCGGATGGTAACAACTGAAGAATCGATAATCATTATATTTACCCAAGTTGAAAAGCTGTAAAAAGCAAAACCCCCCCAAACATGGCGAAAAAAACTTTTTTTTCACAAAATTTTTCCCTTTGGAATTTTTTTGCGGTTTCCCCGTATTTTATAGTATGTGAATAACACCCTTAGAAAGTACATTTGTCCCGCAAAAAAAAAAGCCCTCTTGTCTATGTAGGTGGAAAAATAAAGAAGTTTTGGCTTTCAGAAAGGGGAGGAGGGAAAAAACGAAAGTGTCAAAAAAAAAACGGCCTGGTCCTTAAAGGGTTAATTAAAACCCCTGGATGTAAATTTCGCCAAACAATTGAGCAAAACCCCAAAAATACCAGCTTTGTAGCGTGTTACAATGGCGTGTTTTTTACGCTACACAACAAGAGAAAAAATTGTAATTAACCTTCGCTTGTGAATTACTCTACAGGAAAAATTTATTTTTTGGCGGTGAAAGACGGTTTATTTTAGTCACCACAGCAGAAAAACAACACTTAATTAACCCCTGGATGTAAATTGCGCCAAACAATTGAGCAAACCACACAAACTACCAGCTTTGTAGCGTGTTACAATGGCGTTTTTTTACGCTACACAACAAGAGAAAAAATTGTACTTAATCTTTGCTTGTGAATTATCCTACAGGAAAAATGTATTTTTTGGCGGTGAAAAATACGGTTTCTTTTAGTCACCACAACAGCAGAACAATGCTTAATTAACCCCTGGATGTAAATTGCGCAAAAGAATTGAGCAGCCAAAAATGAAGTGGTATTTGTATTGTAAAAAACGCTGTTTCTTTAAATGAATACAACAGGAACAAGCTTAGATCCCCCTTGGATATTCAATGTGCTGTGAGCAGATAGCATTAAAATGTATATGCAGCTGCACTGGACACACACTGGACTTCAGATCCAATACCCCACAAAATCAGAAATAGAACGTTAAGAGAAGCAGTCTCTGAGACAAGCTGAGACAACCCCAAAAAATCGCTGTATAAAAATCAGTTCTTCAGTAAGAGCTCTTACAAGCAGCCGCGGCAGCACCTTCCCTAATCAGTACAGTGAGAGGAGTGTGAGCTCCCAGCGTTGCGACCGGACTTATATAGTGCGGTGACGTCACAGAATCCCGCCGGTCTCTGATTGGCTTCATCTCTGCACATGTCAGGCAGGCTATGCCCTTCTTCCTCCCAGAGTGCTTTGCCCCATGTAACGCCATGTGCTCGCAGCCATTTTATCAATCAAAAGCACTTCGTTCACCCGAAGTACTCCAAACTTAGACTTCGTTCAGAACCGAAGTTTTCCTGAAATTCTAAACGAATTCCACTTCGTTAGAATCAATTCGCCCATCTCTACCTATATGCCACTCGCAAACTGTACACATACTGCATATATCATTTACTCACTGGACACACTCCATACACTATTGAAACACTGTACACATTCACCATATGCTACTCACACTCTAGACACATACCACATATGCCATTCACACACTGGACACATATCGCATACCACCGCTCATATACTGGAGACACACCACATACTCCACTTATACACTGGGCACATGCTGCTCACATACCCCATACACCACTGACATACTGGACACATTCTACATTTACCGCTCACATACTAGATACATAGTTAAACAATGGCTCTCTGCTTCTGTAGGAATTCCAAGTACAGTTGAGTAAGAGTACTATGGAATTCCAAGTCCCTTGATAGAGATACCCCTTTAAATATGCAATTTTTTGATCGCTTACATAATACACTGCAGTAAGGGGTGTAACTAGAGAAGGCTGGACCCCCTAGCAAAGTTCTGAATGCCCAATCCACCAACATTTACCAGTACCTCTCAATAATAGTCATACAGTTACAAAATAATACAAAAAGCAAATACCTCACCTTAACTTATACCATATTGCTACCAAATAAATCCCACTATACCAAGACCAACATTACCAATAATGCTACTACAAAAGGACCAGATAATTGTCACGGATGCCCGGGCGCATCCGTGCCCCGCTGCCGAGCGGCGCTGCGACCCGCATGTCGGGTCGCGGGCGCGCTTATTCCCCTGCCTGTCCCCCTGTGTACTTACCCTGCCACGCTCCTGCTGCAGCCTCTGTCCCATGGCACGCGCGATCCCGCTCCCTAGGGCGCACGAGCGCCTCGGCAGTGTTAAATTTAAAGGGCCAGCGCACCGGTAATTTGCTATTGCCGGTCGCTGCCCCTATTTAAGTCTGCCTCTTCCTGGTTACCCTGCCGGATCTTTAGTGCCAGCCTACATATAAAGTTTTCCTGAATTCTTGTCTTCTTACCGTGTAACTTACCGTTAGACTCTGTCTCTAGACCACAAACCTTGCCGCCTGCCCTGACCTTCCTGCCTGTCCTCGACCATGAACCTTGCCGCCTGTCCTGACCTTCCTGCCTTTCCCCGACTACAAGCCTGCCTTAAGATTTTGTACCACGCTACACCTCGGCTGCCTCCGCAAGCAAGTCACGTCAGGGGTGGTGACCTGGTAGACTCCCGCTGCAGCAAGTCCATCCCGCTTTGCGGCAGGCTCTGGTGAAAACCGGGACCTACTTAGATTCCGCTCTCTGCCGTGGCTTACGCCATCGCTTGCGGTGGTCCAGAGGATCCACTACCGTTGCCCATGACAGTAAGATCCAGCCATGGATCCTGCAGAGGTGCCTCTGTCTAGCGTCGCTGACCTAACCACCATTGTGGCGCAGCAATCCCAGCAGATCGCACAACAGGCCCAACAACTATGCCATGATGCAGCAGTGCCTGGCTACCCAGCAGCAACGACCCGCTCCACTGTTCCTTCGGCTTCCGCACCGGCTGCTGGTCCAAGGCTCCGTTTGTCTATGCTGCCTAAGTTTGATGGGGACTCCAAGGCTTGCAGGGGCTTCATCACACAATGTTTCCTGCACATCGAATTAATGGGGAACCAATTCTCTACGGAAAGGTCAAAGGTCGCATTTGTGGTCAGCCTTCTTTCCGGAAAATCTCTGGCCTGGGCTACCCCTTTGTGGGACAGAGACAATCCGGTCACGGCATCCCTCGCCGCCATCCCCGCCGAGTTCCGCAGTGTGTTTGAGGAACCTGCCCGAGCCTCTTCTGCGGAGACCGCCTTACTTAATCTGCGTCAAGGTGACTCCTTGGTGGGCGACTACGCGGTACAGTTCCGCACCCTGGCTTCGGAACTGTCATGGAACGATGCGGCTTTAGCCGCCACCTTCAAGAAGGGCCTCTCCAGCCGGGTTAAGGATGCCCTGGCTGCCCGTGATCTTCCGTCTTCCTTGAGCGACCTCATCTCCCTGGCCACTCGGGTTGACATCTGTTTCATTGAACGTCAGGAGGAGCTCCGCCAGGAACAAGGACCGACTAGACCTCGTCAGCTCCCTCGTCTTGCTCCGGTATTTCAAAGGCCTCCACAGTCGCCTTCCCCGCCCGCGGCCGAGGAAGCTATACAAGTGGATAGAGTCCACCTGTCCTCTCAGGAGCTAACCCACAGATGTGAGGAGAACCTTTGTCTATATTGTGCCAGCCCGGAACATTTCTAGCCCACTGTGTCCCCAATGTCCGGGAAACGCGTGCACCTAGGGTATGTGGGAGAGGCGTCCCTAGGTGAGAGCAAGGCCTCTCCTCGTTTGACCATACCCGTTCTTGTCGGCACTGGGTCAGGTACCCACTTTCAAGCCTCAGCCTTCTTGGACTCTGGGTCGACTGGAAATTTCTTGGACACTGCCCTGGTGTCTCAGCATAATCTCCCCGTGGTCATCTCCTCTGTCAGTGGGGAGATCCTCAGCGATCCAGTCCGCTACCGTACTGAGCCTCTGTTCCTTCAAGTGGGGGCTTACATAAGGAGAGACTTACGTTTTATGTGTTACCCAGGTCTTCCTCGTCCATCCTTCTGGGTCTTCTGTGGCTGCAGCGCCATGCTCCTGTGCTCAACTGACAGACGGGCGAAGTCTTGTGTTGGGGGCCAGAATGTCGGTCTCACTGTTTGGTGGCACCTTGCCTGGTGCTTACCACTCCTCCAGTACCGTCTAAGCCAGTGGCGGGCCTTCCTGCTCCGTATAAAGAGTATACTGACGTCTGAGTGGAGACCTTGCTTCTACATCGCCCCTATGACTGCCCTATTGACCTTCTGCCCGGTACATCTCCTCCACGGGGCGGGGTTTACCGTCTGTCGGTGCCTGAGACCTTGGCTATGTCCACCTACATCAAGGAGAATCTCCAGAAGGGGTTTATTCGTAAGTCCTCCTCTCCGGCTGGTGCCGGGTTCTTTTTCGTAATGAAGAAGGATGGATCCCTACGTCCATGTATCGATTACCGCGGTCTCAACAAGATCACCGTAAAGAATCGATACCCCTTGCCGTTGATTACCGAGCTTTTTGACCGGCTCCGTGGAGCCAAGATTTTCTCCAAACTGGACCTACGAGGAGCCTACAACCTGATTCGGATTCGTGAAGGAGACGAATGGAAGACGGCCTTCAATACTCGAGATGGGCACTTCGAGTACCTGGTCATGCCCTTCGGACTCTGTAATGCCCCTGCAGTCTTCCAGGAGTTTGTCAACGATATCTTCAGAGATCTCCTGTACACCTGTGTGGTCGTCTATCTGGATGACATCCTGATCTTTTCACCTGATCCAGAATCTCACCAGGCCCATGTGCGACAAGTTCTCAGGCGTTTACGTGTTACTGGTCTGTATGCCAAGCTCGAAAAGTGCCTCTTTCACACGACAAATCTTCCCTTTCTCGACTACATTATTTCGGACCAGGGTCTGCAGATGGATCCCACGAAACTGTCTGCCGTCTTACAGTGGCCACGACCCGTGGGCCTCCGTGCCATACAGAGATTTCTGGGCTTCGCCAATTACTATAGGCAGTTCATACCACATTTCTCCTCGCTGGTGTCGCCTATAGTGGCGTTAACCAAGAAGAATGGTAATCCCAAGCTCTGGCCACCAGCGGCAGAAGAAGCCTTTTCTAAATTAAAGTCTGCTTTCGCTTCAGCACCTGTACTCTCCCGGCCAGACACAGAGAAACCATTTTTTCTAGAGGTCGACGCCTCCTCAGTGGGGGCCGGGGCTGTGCTCACCCAAAAAGGGCCCAAAGGCAAGACCCTCACATGCGGGTTTTTCTCTAAAACCTTTTCTGCCGCGGAGAGAAACTACTCCATTGGCGACCGGGAATTACTGGCCATCAAGCTGGCCCTGGAGGAATGGCGCTATCTCTTGGAGGGAGCTCGTCACTCGGTCAATATCTACACTGACCACAAGAACCTCCTATATCTTCAGATAGCCCAACAACTTAATCCGCGCCAAGCTCGCTGGTCTCTCTTCTTTTCCAGGTTCGATTTTCCGATCCATTTCCGCCCGGCGGAGAAGAATGTCAAGGCCGACGCCCTCTCCTGTGCCTCTGACATGATTGGGGACGAACCTGCTCCTCGGCACATCATTCCCCCAAAACGGCTGATCTCTGCTGCGCCCGTTGACCTACAACGAATTCCACCTGGCAAGACTTACGTACGCCCGGCTCTACGGAAGAGGATGCTGTCTTGGGGTCATTGCTCTCGTGTGGCTGGGCGCCCAGGGGTGCAGAAATCTTGCTCACTTATCTCCCGTTTTTATTGTTGGCCTGGCCTGGCCCGAGACGTTTGAGAGTTCGTGGAATCTTGCGCTTCCTGTGCCCGTAACAAGTCACCTCGTCTCAAGCCGGCAGGCCTGCTTCAGCCGCTGCCGATTCCCAGCTGTCCCTGGACCCACGTGGCTCTGGACTTTATTACTGACCTCCCGCCTTCCTCTAGGAATACCGTTATCTGGGTGGTCACGGAACGGTTCTCCAAAATGTCTCACTTTGTTCCTCTGCCAGGTCTACCCTCTGCTCCTCGCCTTGCCGGTCAGTTTTTCCAACACATCTTCCGACTACATGAACTTCCTCAGCACATTGTTTCAGATCGGGGAGTCCAATTTTTCTCCAGGTTCTGGCGCTCCCTCTGTGGCCAACTCCAAGTGAAGTTGGACTTCTCTTCGGCCTACCATCCTCAGTATAACGGGTTAATCAGACTCTGGGCTGCTATCTGCGACACTTTGTCTCCACACGTCAGGATGGTTGGTCTAACCTGCTACCTTGGGCTGAGTTCTCCTACAACTCTTTAGACTCAGAATCTGCCGGTGCCGCTCCCTTCTTCATTGTCTACGGACGACATCCGCGCCCACCTCTCCCCCTCCCGGTGCCTTCCGAGGTTCCAGCCGTGGAGGAGTTGGTCCCGGACCTAACAGCCGTCTGGAATCAGACACGCCAATGTCTACTCTGGGCTTCCGCTTGTACTAAGATACAAGCTGACAAAAAGCGAAGACCTTCTCCCATCTTCTCTCCTGGTGACAAGGTGTGGATGTCGGCGAAGTATATCCACCTCAAGATCCCCGGCTATAAGCTTGGTCCCCGGTTCCTGGGACCGTTCGAGGTGCATAAACACAGTGACATACAAGTTCCGCCTTCCTCCCACTATGCGGGTCCCGAACTCCTTCCATGTCTCTCTCCTGAAGCTGGTCATCCTAAATCGTTTTTCTCGGAAAGTTGCTCCTCCCACTCCTGAGGCTGACGCCACCAATGTCTTTACTGTAAAGGAGATTCTGGATATGAAAACGGTCAGAGGGAAGCGTCTTTTCCTCATTGACTGGAAGGGGTTCGGGCCCGAAGAAAGGTCCTGGGAACTAGAAGACAATGTTCTGGACCATAAGGTTATCCTGAGTTTCCGGGGGAGGCCAAAGGGGGGGGGGGTACTGTCCCTCATCCCGGGTCGCAGGCGCATCCATGTCCCTCTGCAGAGCCTGCCTTACGATTTTGTACCACGCTACACCGCGGCTGCCTCCACAAGCAAGTCATGTGAGGGGTAGCAACCTAGTAGACTCCCACCGCAGCAAGTCCATCCCGCTTTGCGGCGGACTCTGGTGTAAACCAGGACCTACTTAGATTCTGCTCCCTGGCGTGGCTTATGCTATTGCTTGCGGTGGTCCAGAGGATCCACTACCGTTGCCCGTGACAATAATACTGCCATAACATGACCACCTATAACTACCACATATATAAATACCACTATACTATTACTGAATAAAGATCAGGCTACAAAAGGCATTTTTACCTCCATACAGTAACATTATAGCAGTAAATACTAGCTCTACACAAGCACTTTGCATATATAGAAGTGATTATAGCGCAGCTACATCCAGTGACTCACAGGAGTCTCATCTTCTCTGATGAGTTATTCACTTTTCCCTTTCTTCTCCATCCGGTCCAGACTGCCATGATGGCTTCTCCCAGCCAAAACTCGTCCCTGCAGAATTTACCACACAAGTATCTTAGAATCTTCCCTTTTCCAGCATCTCCCTACCTGTTCCCAAAATAATGTTTTGAGGTGGAGAGCCATAATTCCTAGACCTCTGATGACACTTATTCTGTGGTGAAACATGTTGAGGGTTGTGTTCTAATACTTTTTAATGATCTCAGCACTGGTCATATATAGTGTGGCAAGCTGTAATTGCTACATTGATACTTTTGTATTATTTTGGATTCTATTGAGATATTGTAGTATCATAATTGATACATAGTGACACAATGTTGGTTTTTGCATTTTTAGTAAGAATACATTAATTAAAGTTATTTTTTAAATAAGAGTAACATCATGGCTGAGAAATGGGTTTATGGATGCATATGACAAAATGTGTATAAAGCTATTGTATACACCCTACTTCCAATTTAGATCCTTTTTTCAGACTTTTCAGAACCAGTAGGTAGGGTCTCAGATAGGAAAAGGGGCCCCAGGTGGGTAAAAGGAAACCCCGGGTAGTGATTAGACCTGTTCAAAAATGGCCAAAAGGGGTTTTATCGTGAAGACTAGATTTTTAATTGCAGCAGAGCAACCTTGGCGTTGCAGGTGCTCCCATGGGGAGGGTGGACGCGGGTCACCTGCTAAAAAGGGGACGAGGGCTGTTTTGGTGGGGAAAAGCCGGGTTGTTGTCTGTCACAAACTGGGGTTGCTGACCCCTACAGTAGTTGGTGATGCCCCCCATTAGGGCTCCCTTTTCCGGAACAGCTCAGTTGGGGGGTGGCTGTTCTCACATTCCGGGAAAGGTTTGTGCGGCCCCTGTAGGATATAAAAAGCTTGTGTCCAGGTGTTTGGGAAAAAGGGGGTTCTGCTCCCTAGTGTGGAGACTCCCATGGATCGGAGAGAGGTTCAGCCCTCAGAGGCTTGAAAAACCCGGGGGACCCGTAGAAGCGGGGGGAAAAAGGGGAAATTATTGGGGATGGACTTTAGTCCACTCACACTTTTAGAGGGGGGTTTTCTCGTTTTGGGTTTAGTCATGGCCTAATGGCCGGGGGTTTTGGTTTTTTTGTTCTTTTTTTTCCTGTCCCCTCAAAAAAGTGGCGAGGCCCAGTGTTCAACTAAAGCTTGGTGTCGGAGTCCCATATCTTGGTGTGCCAACCATCTTCCCAAAGGACGGGATCCTGGAAAATGACCCTGAGCCAGTCCAAGTTGGCGGTCAATGGAGTGGGAAAATAATAAAAATATAAAATTTCCGATGATGAGGGAGAAGGGGAGTGATCTGCTCAAAAGGGAAAAGCTGTGTTGATGATTGCGTTGGCTATCGAGATGGGATGCGTAGTCGGCCGCTTTCGAAAATTTTTTTGAATGGCACGATTATGAGCGATTACCTTTAAAATCTAGGGGGAAGAGCAACAACACTTCTTTTACACCCAAAAAAGGCTGGAAAGGGAATAAAAAAACCCACCCCACAACAGTCAAATGGTTTCGTGCTACATTTTGGGCAACACATTGGTTTAAAAAAGTCCAAAAAAAAAAAAGTCACGACCTTTACTATCCCTGTCTTTACCACGATGCCCCTTAAAACCCTGCATCACCCAAAAATTTAAAAAATGCCAGAAGGCGATGATTTAAACCATTGTTACTTAAGGGGATTGAATACCCTGTCCGGAAGCGAGGGCCCCCAAACCTGCATGCCCCAGTTTTAAAAAAGGCCGCAAAAAGGAGTTTTCAACCACCATTTTATTTAAAACTGGACATACATATCTGTCCTGTCCCGCAATACCATTTAAAACGGGTCTGACCAAAATTTTAAAAAGTGCCAAAAAAGGAGTTTTTAAACCACCCATTTTTTTGAATGGACTTTTATGTCCCCTGTCCTGGGCCACAGTATCCCATAAACCTGCTGCCCCAGATTACAAAGGCCGGGAAAAAGGGGGTCTTTAACCCCACCTTTTAGTTAAACGGGCATTGACTGAACTGTCCTGTCCCACAGATGACCCGGGCCCGGAGTTACAGTGGGTGGGGTGGGCCCAGGCTGGTGTCCCGTCATTTTTAAACCCGCAGGTTAAAATGCCCTGATGACGCGCAACAAAAACTTCGTGCTGAAGCAGGGCCGAAGGGAATGGGGAAACTCCGCCTTCCCAGTACACAGTCAAGACTGGGTAGCGTTGTCCCCCCGTAAGTGGGACCAATTGAGCTTATTGGAAATACGGGTGGTTAACGTCCTTTTTAACCCCAGGTCCCCTTTATTTTGGCATTCTTTTTTCTTTTTATCAACGTGCTGGAGGAAATTGTTCTGACTTTGTTTTTGTCCGGCCCCCATACCCCATGTCCTTGAATAACCTACTCTGGTCAATTTTTTTCCCTGTATTTCCCTTGTACAATTCGGGGAATTTTTTTACCAGATTTTGTAATGAAATTTTTTATAGTTTAATTCAGAAAAAACATTTTTAAAATAGGATGGAACCCCCACCATGTTTTTGTTTTTTTTTTTTTTCTTGTATTAAATGGGTTTTTCAATACAGGGATTGTAGCTTGTTAAAGATTTGCAAAAACTCATTTTGCAATATGTGTCCTTTAAAACGTGTCCTACCTATTCTTTTTCTGACAGCACCATCCCCCTTTGAGCCACTTTTGGGAAAATTTGTGAAGAACAAATGTCGTTAGAAACAACATTTTTAGAATGGGACCTGTAGTTAGCTGCAGTCACAGCAAAATGCCCCAAAAAATTTTCAAAGCTGACCCTTGACCACTTTGGAAAATTTGTGAAAACAATTGTCTGTTAGAAACAACATTTTTAGAATAGGCCCGGTTTAACCAGTCCCGCAAAATGCCCCAAAAATTCAAAACATGACCCATGACATTTTTGAAAATTGGAAGACAAAATGTCTATTGAAAAAATTTTTTTTAGAATAGGACCTTTTTATTGCTGTTTCAAAGCAAAATGCCCCCAAAAAAATTCAAAGCTGACCCTTGACCCCTTTTTGGAAATGTAAAAACAAATGTTTTTAAAAAACAACATTTTAAGAATGGGACCTTGTATAGCTGATGTCACAGAAAAAAATGCCCCCAAAAATTCAAAACATGACCATGAGCCATTTTTGAAAATTTGTGAAGAACAAATGCTATTTAAAAAACAATTTTTTTTAAAAAAGGGACCGTAGATTCTGCTTTCAAAGAAAAATGCCCCCAAAAATTCAAAGCGACCCTTGAGCCACTTTGGACAATGTGAAGAACAAATTCTTTTAAAAAAACAACATTTTTTAGAATGGCCCTTTTAGTTTGTGCATGTCCAGCAAATGCCCCCAAAAATTCAAAACATACCAAGCCATTTTGAAAATTGTAAAAGAAAAAATGTCGTTAGAAAACCCCTTTTTTTTTTAATAGGACCTGTGTATTGCTGCATTTCAAAGCAATCCCAAAAAATTATAAAAAAGATTCTCACCAAATTTTAAAAAATTTTTTGGGAAAATGCAAATTAGAACCCCACATTTCTGTTACAAAGGGCCCGATTATTGCTGATCCCCCCAAAAACATGCCCCCAAAAAAAATTTAAATTGACTTCTCAGCCCTTTTTAAAAAAATTGTGGGGGAGAAATGCCATTAAAGCCACTTTTTGGGGTTCCAAAGGCCCATGATTTTTGCTGTATTTCCACAGCTACGCCCCCAAAAAATTAAAAATATACTTCTCACCCAATTAAAAATTTGAGGGGAAATGCCACTTTAGAAGCCACATTTTGTTCAAAGGACCATAATTATACTGTATCCCAGCAACATGACCAAAAAACCCATGACAATGCGAAAACTTTTTAAGATAAATGAGAATTGGAATACGGTGTTGCAAAAAACCCGGGTTTTTTTTCAGCCCCCTCACAGCAAAAGAGAATAAAGAGGAAAAGAAAATAAAAATTGCGTAAAAATGATCATTTTAAAAAAAAGTTTTCAAGAGGCCATTTCTTTTTAAAAAAGGAAAGGGAAAGTAACCCGGGCAACTAATCGGTGCCTCGGCAATTGGGGCCACAACATCATCAGAGACCCAGCCTGATTCATTTGATGAAAGTCAAACGATCCACATTTTGTGGAAAGCAGGTTTGTTGAAATGACCCTCCGCGGGCCCCGAACGTTCCGCCAGAATGACCTGGGCTGCTGGGCGGGGAAAACACCTCTATGGCGGAGACCCAGCTTGGGCCCACTCTCCATTTTGGATCCCGAAGTCTATTGGGTCGGAAACATGCAAAAAATCGGTTTGGGGCCAGATAGTCGGCACCATGATTTTAAAGCTATCTCTGTTGTTGGGTGTGTCCCCCTGATGCATGCTTTGGGTGAGGTGGAAACAAAGATTCCCAGAGGTCACCCATTAGGCTTTGCCCCTTGCCTCTGCTGCTGCCGCTACCCCTCTTGGCATTTTCAAATGCTGTCACGTCGGGGTTTTGTTCCACCGGACTTTGGGGAACGTGAAGCAACGCAACAGTGTCCCCTTTTGATAAATAGAAAGGTCTCCATTTTCCTGCTTTTACTCTTATTTGGGTGGGGGGAAGGAAAGTGTGAGTTTTTTTTTGTCCCCGGGGATCCGAGGTGGCCCCCCGAAACTGTTTTTCATTTTATGGCCTTAATGCGAGGATCTTTTGGGAGGAAATGGAGCACCCAAAGCACTCGTGAGAGATGGGGCCTTGATTTCCCAAGCCTGGGTCGAGGGGCACTAGAAACTGTTCTTCCTCACTTCCCTCCGCCTAAAAATTGCGCCACCTCTTAAAGGCGGGGATGTCGGTAAACAGGGTTTGGGAAATTTCCCTCCCCTCCCCTCCTCCGCTCCCCTCGGAAAGCTTCAAACGCCCTGATTTCCCCTGGGATGATGCCCCCTGAGAGCTGATGCGCCCCCTTCACGTTGGACCCGAACCACTGCCTAATAAGACCGTTGAAATTTGAAACGTGGGGCCTTGTGGATTTAGGAGAAAAAATTCGTGTCGCATCTGGGGCCGTCTCCCCCCCTTGTCGCTGGCGGGACCTGTTTTTTTCAGGTGTCCAACGACGTTCCAAAAATAAATAAACCACATGCTCATGCGAAAAAGGCATTGTCCCCCCGGACCACTTTGGTGGCTTTTCAAAACTGAAGGATGGGCGGTCTTTCACCTGCTCCACTCCGGTGGTTAACCCCCGAGGTCCGCCCCGTGCTTGTAGGCCATGTGTCCTTCGTACTGGTAATGGCATTGCGCTGTGCACAATCGCTGGAGCATGTGGGGGTGGATTCCAGGTGTTGCCACGTCCAATGAGACGGTTGCGGGGGGCCGAGTGACGCTGAAACAAATTTTTCCCCTATTTAATCTTTTCTTTTTGAGTGTTACCTCATCCGTAAAACAAGGGGGGGAATTTTGCTCCTGAAAGGTTTGGCTTGCCCCCACTTTTTTTTACCCCCTTCACCGAAATATTGAAATAAAGAACCCCCATTGTTTACCTCGGACTGGACATCCTTTTTTTTTGCAGTGAGGAAAGCTTGGGGGTGGGGAGGAGAGGAGGGGGAACAGGGGGGGTTAAAGTGGGGGGAGGCCGGGTGGGTCTGGCCTTTTTTGGCCAAGTGTTCCCTCCATTTAACTCATCATTCGCTGCAGGCTAGACAGTGGTGGTGGTTAACCATTTAAAGGTTTTCTTCCTCTACTTATGCGTTTACGGCAAAAAACGGCAATAAACGCGGGTGAACGGGCTTGCTCAAAAAGGCCCCCGGCTTGAAGGGCTGGCCTTTTTTATGGCGTAACGAGGAGCGGGGGTTTTTTCGTGACCGTGGCTGGCGGGGAATATATCAGCGGATTCTCGAGCCCCTTTCCCTTTTTGTGGCGGGGGCCCGTATTGACATACCCCATCGTCTTCCTCCCGTCCCCTTTTTGAAGCGGGGTTCCAAAAAACAAATTTGCGGAAAAGACCCCGGGGGATCCGCAATGCGTTTCTCATCATCACAACACGGTGGGGCTTGGTGTCCGACTTTTGATCCCGAAGTTGGGCTACAAGCAAGGGGGATGCAAAGCTTTTCCGACCGCCCGGGTTTTTGCCGTTGGCCGGGTTTCCCTTTACCTCTCTGAGGCATCGTAACTGGGCGTCAACAGACGAAATCATTCTTTATCTTTTAACTGCCTTTCCCCCCAAACCCATTTGTCATCAAGGGTCTTTAGACAAGGATTATCCACGTGGGGGTACACATTGACATTTGGGCGGGTTCATGTTTTACGGATGCTGTGATGCTGTGCGACTTTTTTGGGGCCCTTGGGGGCGAGGAAAAGGGTTAAAAGTAATGCAGGTTGCTTAATCATGAAAGGCAGATTGGCGAAGATGTTGTATTAGATTCACAGGGCCTGACCCGCGATGACGGCCCGACAGTCCGCAAAAAGAGATCGCTGGCATGCGTGTTGTCGCCCCACTGGAAGGGAGCACCTTCTCTCGTACCTTACCCCCAGTGCTACCCCCCCCCTTTTTTCCTTACACCCCGCATTTTTGCTCCAGTTCGAAAAAATTAAAATTTGAGAAAGGGTTTGGAAAAGTTTTTTGGAAGTCTCTTTTTAAAAGACGGCAAATCACACATTCTCAAATCCCCCTTTAATCAAAAAAAAAATTGATGGATTCAAAATTTAACTGCAAAGGTTTGGGCTATCAAAAAATCGGAGGGCAAAGTAAAAAAAACAGAAATTTTTATGTTTTGGTATAATAAACGATTTTTTTCACCTTTCAATTCAACCCGTGGGAATATAGAATGTGTTTTAAGATTTACGTAAAAAGCTGCGTCAATGAACAATCGGGGGGGCAAAAACAAAAAAACCGAACTGTTAGTTTTGGTATAATAAAAAGATATTTTTGAAACCCTTTTAATTCCCGTGGTAATTGAATTTTCTGTTTTAAGATTAAGTAATGCTGGCGTAAAAGAAAATGTGGGTGCGAAAATAAAAAAACCGAACTGTTAGTTTTTGGGATAATAAACGATTTTTTTGCCCTTTCAAATTTACCTGTGGTGAAAATAGATTGCTGTTTTAAAAAATTTACGTAGATGCTGTAAAATTAAGCCTACAGCCTTAAATCTACTTTTGTAATGCAGTGCCAACAATATGAGGCAATGAAAGTTTAAAAGTAGTGGGGACCCAAGATAAAAACAAAAAGGGGGGGGAAAGAAGCAAAACCAAAAAATTTAAAAAAAAAAAGGGGCTGTATTACAATGCACACCCCAAAATGTTTAGAATAAATCATCTGTTTGTTTCTCCATTTAAAAAAGTTTAAAAAAAATTACAACAAAAATGAAAAAAGTTTCCCCTAAAAAATACAGGCTATACATTTGGAAAAAATAAAGTACATAAGTAAAATATAGTGGGGATGATAGTAATTTCAAGAAGCGGATTTTCCCTCAGGTAAGCAATATCCGTGGGTAGAATAAGGGGCTGAAAACCAAAAAACGCAGTTGAATCTTGCTGAAAAAACAAAACAATGGACGTTACAGTGCTCACCTATTTTTGTGTAGATGTCCCGGGGACAGCTCGCTAGAAAAAGTTGTGGCACAGAAACCAAGGTTGTAATTCCCTGAAAGCAGTCCGGAACGATCCCGCTGGGGGTCCCGGGGGACGCCGAGGGTGAAGATTGCCCAAAAGATACTTTAATCGGGGTTTGGGGGCCTTAAAGTAAAAAGGAATCGTGGGTTAAGGAAAACGTGGGAAAGGGGAAATAACAAAACAATAGTTTTGTTTTAAATTTTATTGTAAATAACGCGTTTTAAAGATATCATCACGCTTCCCAAATGGACACGGGAAGCTGATGATAAATCAGGAAACCCTATGTTACAATAAAATCTTTTACAAAGAACTATTTCTTCTTGTTAGTTCCCCTTTCCTAGGCTCTAGATCCCCGTTTTTTTTTTATTTTTAAAGGCCAAAACCCCGGTTTTAAGTATCATTAGACTATTAATGCGTGCCATGTTTTTTTCTTTTTATGTTGTTTTTTGGGACTGCCCCCACTTTTAAGGGAACCTGTCACATGATTTTGCCCCCTGCTGAGGGCGCACAAACTGTGTAGACCTTTTCCCCCCCCTTTCCTTATTCTGTAGATGCAGAGTTTTTGGCATTTACCCTCAATCTTTTTCTGAGTAGGTATTAGCTTCCACCCCCAAAAGGCAGCCCGCCCCCTGACGTTATTACATGTTTCTACCTTTCAAAGTAATGGTTTTTCAGTTGAGGGGGGCGGGCTAGAAAAAACCCGACACTCTGAAGGGGGCTTCGAATGATCATTGCTGAAAACTGCAGGGTTTAGCATTTAAATACACAAAACTAAGCTCTTAAAGAATAAGGGACACGCACTGGAAAAAAGCAGGTTGACACAGCTTGTTCGCCCCCAGCCAGGGGGGGAAAAAAATTTGACAGGGCTCTTTAAATTCCTGTTGATAAACAAGTTATTAGACAGACTTGACTGGTAAAAAACTATTACTAACCACTGCAGTTCCTGCTGAATACTAAAACCCCCACTCCACTGTTTTTCCTTTCCTTTGATTTTTTTGCAGGATATAAAAATTAATGTTGTGATGGACATTTGAGGCTATCAAGTACAGTAAACTTTATTGTAGAGGGTAACACCTTCTCTTTGCCCTCAAAGTATTAGTTCTAATACTACTATGGTGCTTTCTTAAAGGGGTTTTCCCCAAAAATTTTGCTACCAGTGGCCCGTGTATAGGGGGTGTCACTCCCCCCATTCAGTTATGGGATTCCAAATGTAGACGAGAACCCTCGCTAGACTATATTCAAAACATCATAAAAAAAAAAAGGGGGGGGGTGGCCTGATCTGCATGGTTTTTACTTGCGGGGGAGAGCCCTCCGGTTGTGTGGAAAACGGGCCCAAAATAAACCCTGCAGTGCTTTTTTTTCCCGGTCCATACTGAGTCCTAACCGACCAGAGAGGGACACTAAGGTGGATCAGGACCCTGAAGCGCAGCTTTAAAGAAAGTACGCTAGTAATTCCAGCACGGCCTTCCTTGGGGGCTGCGGTGCAGTGTGGAGCTCGGACGCGTGCGGCTTCCTGATTGGGACTCGTGCGGCGCAGGGCTCGGCGGGTGAAGGCCCCCCCGCTAGACTCCCCGGGAAAGGGGTTTTTGAAAAGCCTTGGCCCCCTCGTTTCCTTTTCACGGTGGCGATTGGGCTGCCACTTTTTGTCTGCCCCTGCTTAGGGTGTGCGCGGCCCTTTCTTCCCCTTGTGCGGGGCCCCGACAAATAAGACCTTTTGTGGTCCCCACTGAAACCTTTTTTCAGCCAAAACCCTTTAAATATGCTTTCCCCCCCCCCCCCCCCCTTCTCAGCGAATGTTACCCCTCTTACGGGAAGTGTCTCCTGTATCTCAAAGGAATCACTGTACCTGGTCTGACATCTACTGCTTCTCCCTTTTTAAAAAAGGTCCTCTACCCCACTAAACCTTATCTGGATCTCTCTTCCCTTAGTTTCCCTTTCTTCTCTCGTCACCAGTCTCCATTTAGATTAAATAAGAGTTTCTTAAAAAGGAAAAAAAAAAAACAAAAAAAAAACACACAAAAAAAAAAACCCAAAAATCCATAATCATTGCCTTCGTTGTTCCTAATAATTTATGTTACCCGCACGGCCCCCTATTGCGTTCATCAGTATTCACGTTGTGTCTGCTCGGGGTTTTTGTTGCCCCCTAAAACTGGACTCAATCCATCTACCTTTTTTCAAGCTTTTTCAAAAACCCACTTGGGGGAAAACTCCAAAAAAAACAAAATTGATCTAAACCACCAAATCCCCAAATTCTTCTCCCCCTCATCACAATAACCCCCCATCTATAAGAAACTCTAGAATTCCCTACGCCCTCATCCCCTACCACCTCTTCTAGGGCAGATTCTGCGGACCTAGAACACCACGATTTATCTGAAGATCAACCCTTTACAGGTTCCCCTTTAAATCTTTTTTTTCATCTTTTTGCAGTCCCCTTTCAATTGGTTTAAGCGTTGATGAAAGGCTTAAAAGGGGGTTTTTCACTACATTGATTTCTTGTTTTCTTGGTTTCATTTTGAATTTAGGGGGGGTTTACTGGGTTCTACTGGGCGTAGAAGCCAGGTTTGGGGCTATAGCAACCAGTCTGGCAGCCTACAGGGTAGATCAAAAAAGGTGTTGCTATAGCGACCCGAGGACGAAAATAGCCCCTACAAAAGGGGATATCTAGGAAAAGGTAGGAAATTTTTAATGGACAAAATTGCAAAGGACTTGTTTTTGCAAGATTTTAAATAAAAAACAATCCTTGTAGTGAGACAACCCCTTTTTTAAAAATTTTTTTATGCTCCGCTAAACAGACCACAAAATAAAAGATGGACTTTTTCTTCTCAACCACCCAATAGACGCAATGTGCTTAGAAGAAGAGGTTGCTCGTCTCTCTAACAAGGTCCTGGACTTAGAGGATAGGTTCAGGCGTAATAATATAAGGATCCGCGGTATCCCCGAGTCAGTCACCTTGGACACCCCAACGTTACCCGGGAGTCATGTCTTTTTTTGCCTAATTGGGGGGAAAAAGATTTTAAACATGACGGATACACCAAACTCCCAAAACCTAAATCATACCCCCAACAGTACCCCAGGATAACCCTTGCCCCAATACTTTTTTTTAAAATTTAAAGGGGGAAATTTTTGAGAGCTCTCCCCAAAATGGGGCTCATGTAGAAAGATTTCAATCCATTTCCATTTTCCTGACCGTCAGCGGAACCTTAAAAGGAAGGAATTCCAAAACTTACCAAAAACTTAGAAAAAAAGGTTTGCCCACCTTTTGGGGGTTCCCCGTCAAGATTAAATTATAAAAAGGGGAAACAATTCCCCGCAATTCCCCCCAGGGGACAGGGTTCTCAAAACCTGGACCCTGCTCCCTGACTCGGATTCAAGTCCCATGAGGAAGAAACAACCCCGTCCGGAAATGCTCACACCCTTATGGTTGGACAAAAACTCTAGGCTTCGCTCTCGTATGGAAAATTAATCCCAAAGTTCCTTTTTCTTGCTTTAAAATCCTGGGGGCCCCCCCAGGCAGGATTTCCCTTTTATATTTCCCAAAGGAATCATTTTTACCAGCTATTTTGCAATGTTTAAAAATGTTTGTTGTTTTTTTTTGTTCTTGTAGATATCTTGTGTTTCCCTTTTTACCTATATTTCTGAGATTTGAGAACTTTCTGTGTTATGGGTTAGCTGGGTACAATGGGCATTTTTAGATGCTAGTCTATTAAATTGATGTGTTATAATGTGAAGGGACTTATTTCTCCGTTCAAGCGTTCTTTGCTATGGAGAGAGATCACTAAATCTAACTCTGATATAATATGTTTACAAGAGACTCACCTTCTGGCAGTAAACACCTTTAGATTAAAAAACAAAAACTTTCCTTTAATACTGCAGGCCCATGCAACACGAAAAAAGCTGGGGTTGAGCTAGTTATTAAACACTCTGTTTCTTCTCAATTCACACAGATTATTACAGATCCAGAGGGGAGATTACTTATTATTTTGTGCAAAATTGGTTCAAAACCCTACACCATCGTTAATGTGTATGCCCCTAATAACGGACAGATTAATTTCCTTCAGAAGGTCCTCACCATGGCCAGGAACGTTTGGAAGGGGGCTTTGTTGATTTTATTAGAGGAGAATCTACATGATATTTGGCACTATCTGCACACAAATGAAAGAGATTATACTTTATACTCGGAAGCTAAATCTGTCCATTCCCAAATCGATCTCTTCATTATTGACAGGAATGTTTTACAGCAGGTTCATTCTGCCTCCATAGGATTTATTACTTGGTTGGATCATGCACCAGTTTTTTTTTTAACTCTCAATGCTCCAGTGACTGGGCCAGGCCAATTCATCTGGAGATTAAATAACTATCTGCTTAAAAACTCTGACAATGTTATATATTTGCGCTCCAAGCTTAAGGAATATTTTTCTATTAACTCTCAGTCGGTGGCTTCCCCTTCAACCCTTT
The DNA here is from genome assembly GCA_025379985.1 of Phyllomedusa bahiana. Taxonomy (NCBI): domain Eukaryota; kingdom Metazoa; phylum Chordata; class Amphibia; order Anura; family Hylidae; genus Phyllomedusa; species Phyllomedusa bahiana. Next base: position 82,718 of record JAODAL010010759.1, on the reverse strand, counting down.
CATAAGGCTTATAATATACATGTCACGGTTGGTGGTAGTGGATTCGCTGGACCGTCGCAAGCGATGGTGTAAGCCACGCCAGGGAGTGGAGTCTAAGTAGAACCCAATTTTCACCAGAGCTCGCCGCAAAGCGGGATGGACTTGCTGCGGCGGGAATCTACCAGGTCGCTTCCACTGACGTGACCTGCTTGCGGCGGCAGCCAAGGTAGTGCGTGGTACAGAATCGAGAGACGTAGACGTAGTCGGGGACAAGCAGTAGGTCAGGACAGGCAGCAGAGGTTTGTGGTTGAGGGACGGAAGCAGAACGGTACGTTACACGGAGAACACAGACAAGGTACAAGGAACGCTTTCTCTAAAGCCTGAAAAGGCATTAAAGATCCGGTAGTGGGGTGCCGGGGGTGGAGCCCCTATAAAGGGTCAGCGGACGTTAATGGCCAATTACCGGCACGCTGGCCCTAGAAGCCGCACGCGCCCTACGGAGCGGGTCAGCGTGCACTGGCCGGCACTAGGAAGTGAGGAGACAGGGCTGCGTCGGGTGAGTACGGGGAGCGAGTGCACCCATGGGCCGAGGCACGGACCGCGGTGCCACTCGCTCCCGGCGCAGTGGAGCGGGAAGATGGATGGATGCGCCCGCTAGAGAGCAGGGAAAAGATAAAAAGACATTGTGCCCTTAATAATTTGTTATTGGAGATTAAAACAGCTGATTTAGATTTCAAACAAAACCCATCCACGTTGAAAAAGGAGCATTTAGCTAGTCTAAGGAATAATTTGCGCTCCTTATTTCTTCATCAATATGAAGACAATCTGACAAAAATGAAGTGGCAATTTTATTTACAAGGAGATCGACCGTCCAAGCTCCTGGCGAGACGTATTAAAGTACAACATGATAAATCAAGAGTCCAGTATTTCAGTATTTGACAGGTCCAATGGGCAACAAGATTCTTAATCTGCTGGAGATTGCCCAGCAATTTGCTGACTTCTATGCCAAGTTATATAACCTACAGTCTAGTGAACATATTAAGCCTCCTTTGGATTCGGAAATTAACGACTTCCTAAGCTCTATTAATCTACCCTCCCTCTCAACTCCCCAATTAGAAAGCCTTAATCTTCCATTCTCCCAGAGATCCGAACTGCAATACATAATAGTAAATTAAACAAAGCTCCAGGATCAGATGGTCTTACAAATGAGTATTTCCATATATATGTTCTCTGACATTCTTACACCTCATTTAACATCCCTGTGCAATGATATTGCTTCTTCTGATGACTCCCCAGCGGAACTTTTTTCTGCCATCAAAACCCTTATTCCCAAGCCTGGTAAACCACAGGACGTAGTGTCTAATTACAGGCCAATCTCATTGTTAAATTCAGACATTAAAATATACGCCAAAATGATTGCCTCTCGTTTAAATAGCATTCTCCCATCTCTTATCCACAAAGATCAAGTTGGCTTCGTCTACGGTAGACAAGCCAGAGATGCAACTCGCCTTCTTCTTAACTTAGTCCAAATCGCTACCTCGTCGAATTTAGAAGTCGCCTTCTTCTCACTAGATGCGGAGAAGGCTTTTGATAGGGTTAATTGGCAATATATCCAACTTGTTCTTGAAAAATTTTTTTTTTGGCCCCATTTCCAAAGCTATTATGGCTCTCTATTTCAAACCATCTGCGAGGGTTTTTACCTCGGGCTTTCTTTCCAACCCCTTCAATTTATATAATGGAACCAGACATGGATGCCCCCTTTCGCCCTTAATTTTTGTCCTTTGTATGGAGCCCCTGGCAGAACGCATTAGGAGTGACCCAAAAATTTCTGGCTTTTTAGTTAATGGCATACAACATAAAATAAGCCTATATGCGGACGATGTCATGCTTATGACATCCAACCTGTACCCATCTATCTCACACATATTAAATATTCTAGATACATTTTCGTCACTATCCTTCTATAAACTAAATAAATTAAAATACTTCATTTTTCCAGTTACCAAACTAACTAATCGTAACCTCAGTCTAAAAAACCTTGGTTTCATTTGGTCGGAACACTCGGTCAACTATTTAGGTATTGACATTACTACTTATCCCCATAACACTATTCTAGTTATTTATAACCTTCTTCTTGAGATTTTGGAAAAACAAAATTGCTCGCTTCACTCTCCCTTAATTTTCTTGGATTGCGAGAATTAATGTGCTCAAAATGTCCCTACTGCCCAAATTTATATATGTTTGCAGGGCCATTCCGTATTTAATACTCTCCTCAATAACATTCAAATTTCAAAAGCTCATCTCTTCCTTTATTTGGAAAAAAGGTAAAGCTAGGATAAACAAAGCCTTACTACATCTCAAGCAGAGTGAGGGCGGACTTTCAGTCCCTAATTTTCTTCATTACAATATAGCGAGGCCTCTTGGACCAAGCCTTTTTTCTATGGCATTATTCAGACGCCACCAGGTTTCTCCTGGAAGCCTCCTCTTTCACGCCCTATATGGTAGGCCATCATCTCAGAACATCTTTACTGGGAGCCCCATTACCCCCTACTTCACTCAGCTCTATTTCAGATCTTTTTAAGGTATGGTCTTCTTATGTGCTGCCTTACAAACGGATCCATATTTCAAAAGATATCACTCCGATTGCTTCCTTAAGGTGTTGGAACAACCTCTTAGCCTTTGACTCGTGGCAATCATTTAACTTAACTAATGTTGATCAGCTATATCAAGGCTCGTCCCTACATGACTTTTTAGGTCTATAACGCACACATTCAATACCTAGCTCTTATTTCTTCCAGTATGTACAAATTAGACATCTTCTCCAATCTGTTTGTTGCCCCCCCTCCTGCCTACTTAACGGACTTTCACAACTTCATTTAAAAAAAAAAAAAAGGCTTTGAAAAGGGGTTTACATTGCCTTATAATCTGTTGAACTCCAACATCAACAATAACAAATTTCCTACAGCAACTAAATGGGAAAAGGAACTTAGGGAACAATTCCCGACCGATAGCTGAGTCAGGGCAATGTCCACCACCACGACATTTTCTAAATGTATCAACCATAGAGAAACTATGTTTAAAATTCATCTTAGATGGTATCTTCCACCGACACGGTTAGCACACATGTTTTTTGACGTATGCTGGAAATAATGGGGACAACAGGGCAGTATGCTGCACGTCTGGTGAGGATGTCCGTATCTCAAATCCTTCTGGGTTGCGGTTTCTTCTCTTTTTCTTGAGGTTACCAAATTCAGCTGTAAGCTAACTCCAGAACTTGCAGTTCTAGACATAGGTATACAAAAGGTCCCGGTTTTCTTCCGTACGATCCTATTTCATATTTTAATTGCTGCTAGGACCTCATTAGCCTTTTATTGGAAGGAACCTATTGTCCCTTTGATTTCCGAAGTCATACGACAAGTCAATTATAATTGCATGTGTGAACTAAAACTCGCAGATTCTCCCTCCAACTGTAACAAGAAAGCTCATTTGTGGTCCAATTGGACAGAATCTAAATATTTTACCCCTGGGGTTTTATAATGCTTTCATACTTTGTTATTGTTAGATCAATAGAATGTAATATATATGTTCCTTCACCAATTTATTAAGAAGTGTTCCTGAATCTTAGTATTCTGATGTTTTCGGTTGGATTGTGAAGAATTTCTTTTGTTACTTGTTTTGCTGCCATTACTTTTATGTTTTACTACTTGTCCTGTTTATACCGGCACTCACAATTCTCAATAAAACTTGTTGAAAGAAAAGAACAGGGAGAACTACAAGATCATCTCCCAGGTTGACTATAACTCTAAGTCCAGATTTGTCAAAACCAACTTACTACTCATATAGAAGAAAAGAAGGTGGATACATTTCTTCTTGACTGAGGTGCACATATACTCATGAGCGAGTGATAGAAATGCAAAATTGTCTTAGTACTTTGGAGGACCAGACAACTCCTTTAGCTCATAGTGTAGAAGCTGAGCAGGATATCTCCAAATAATAATAAAAAATGATGCCTAGTGACAGATAATCAGTAACAAAAGTATAAAGAAGTGTTAACCATTAGCTATTAATAGCAATTTTAAAAAATAACTTTCATTAAATAATTAAAAGCAAAAAATTGAAACAAATCAGAATAGAAAAAATGTCCCCAAACAAGAAGAGGGCCTAAACACCCTTTTAGAATCTAACCCTCTCCTCTTATCAGATCTTCACATAACCCATTTTCCAAGCTTCTCCCGTGCTTACCCACATCTGGAACTCACTCCCCCAGAAATCATCTCTCCCCCTTCATAGCCTCAAATTTAACCTGAAAACCCATCTCTTCGGGTTGCCTTAAAACAAAAACTACCCCACCACAAAACATGTTTTGCCCCTCACCCCCTGTCTCTTTTTCCTTTACTTTAAAATGAAAGGGCTGCCCCCACGGCACAGGTTTGGGCCAGTTTTTCAGCGTTTGCGGTTTTGAGACCGTCTGAAAAAAGGCCCGCAACGAGCACAAGGGTTCTTGGAAAACCCGGTGTCATTTCCGTCGGTTTTCGGAGGAATAGGACGTGATGGGAAAGGGAGGGCTTTCCCCGTCTTTACAGAAAAAAAGCCCCCCCCCCCCCTGCAGCCGTGGGGACGGCCAAAAACCGGAAAAAATCCCGGCAGTAAACTGACGGTTTTTGTATTGTTTTTTGTGAAGGGCCCCAACCTCGGGCAGGGCCCTCTCTCCCTTGGACGTTTTAGTTATTGTCGTTTGACTTGTTTTTTACCTATGTTAAATTTTGCCCCTGAATGAACGCGCTCTGAACTAAGGGCGCTCTAAAATAAATAATAAAAATATTTGGGGATGGCTTACCCGGTAGGAGTAGCAGTCAGGAAAAGGGGAATCCCCAACCCCCATCCTTGCCCTAAAAAGACCATATATGGTCCCCACTCCTAAGTATAAGTTGAACTATAACAGGTGGCCATAGGAGATGATAGAGAATTCTAAACAAGGAACACGAAAAGATGCCATAAGATTATCAGCACGGGTAGTCAAATACACTCAAATGCAGACAGTTCCAATAATGGTGGTAAATTTTATTTAATAATATTTAACAATATTCCAAATCTATACCTTCAACACAGTTGACCACACCCCCTCTACAAAAATTTTTTTTTCCAAATTGGCATCATGGACTTGACTGTTTCCTAGATTTCCTCTTACCTCACTATCCAAACATTCAGTGGCTTCCATTCTCACTCCACCTTTTCGTCTAGCTCTCTCTATAATGGTGTCCCTAGGGGGTCTTTTTTGGGGGCACCTTTCTCTTCTCCAAAATTTTACCTTGACTTTGTGAAATCATAGTATTCCCTGACTCTCGTAGCAATTTTTTTACTGACGACCCTTTAAAAATTTTCATCTCTGGGACAGAGTTGACTCCCCGTTTTTGGGGTCCCCGAATGTTTTTATTGTTTTATATCCTCCTTCATCTCTGTGGGTTTTTCCCAAATTATTTTAGATAAAAAAGAGTTCATTTATCCCTTTTCCCCATCCCATTAATCCCTAAACAGTTTCCCTCTATCATTTTCAAAAGTTTCATACTTTCCCCAGTTCCACAAAATTGTGTTTGGGATAAAACCCTTTTACCCCTTTCTTTTTTTTTTCAAACCATACAAAAGCCCTTTTCCACCTCCCTGTAAAAAATTTCTTGAATATGCTCCCTTTTTGACCTTGATATTTTCAAAATGTAGTGATGCCCCCATCATTTCCCCTAGATTAATGCAAAAATCCCTTCGTGTCCTCCCCTTTACCCCTCTTGTCCCTTTTTAACCTCCTCAACCTGCTTTCAGTCTGTTCCACCTCTCTCCCCGTAACCTTCAATAACTAACCCCTTGGCCCGCGAATTTCGTTCAAGTTTTTTAACTATGGGCTTTCTTTAAAATCTCCATAAAATCCCCCTCCATACATCTCTTTCCTTAGTTCCAAAATACCCTTTTTTTTTGCAATCTGCCAAACCTTTAAAGGTTTTTTTCTTGCTTTTTTCCCCTTTCCGCTCCTCACACAAAACCCCTTCCCCCCATGATTGTTTCTTGCGTCCCCCCTTTTCTAGACTCCCCTTTTCCCAAAAACAAACGCTTTTTTTCTTTTTTACAACTTTCAAAGTGGGCCTTAAAACCCATTTTTTAGGGTAGCCCACAATTTAAAAAAAAACATGTAGAACCAAACCCCGTGATAATAAATGGAGAGGAGTTGGTCAGATGCCTTCATTGCTAACACTGGAATAAATAATAAAAAAAAAAACACATAATCAATAGCTTGGGTGTCGCCCAGTTTTCATGGATACCGGATAGCTTATCTAGCACCAGGAAAGCTGAGTAGGCCATGAGGGGGAGAGAGAAAGCGCATCAATGTAGCTAAACTAAATAGTTTACGGGATATGGGGGGCCACATTATGAAAATGTTTGGTCAAAAAATCACTTTGTTGCCCATAGCAACCAATAAAAGCCCCCCTTTCATTTCATATGTGCTTTGGAAAACTGAAAGGGGGTGCTTGATTGGTAGCTTTGGGAAAACAAAGTGATTTTTTGCTAAAGTTTTCATACATGTGGCCCGGGGTGTTTCTCCTACACCCATATGTACATAGACACACTACAAATGTATATATTCCTACATACACTGCATACATGCATATATACTTACATTCATACATACATGTATTCATGAATACAGTGAATGCATACATATTTACTATCACTTTTTAAAAAATGTATACCCCCTATATACACGCATACTGCTTTATACATGTTTCATTGTACATGTAGTATTCTATGTGCTATGTTCAGCGCCCTGGAACTAAGTGCGCTCTAAAATAAATATCAATAATAATAATAATAATAATAATAATAATACGTAAATAACGGGGGGGCACTCTTGTCAAACCTTTTTGGGTTTAAAGGAAATACATTACCCACTTTTTAACTTTATGCTGTCTCATTTCGCAGTTCCCTTACTTTTAGTCCCTTATCAGTTTTATCTGGGACTTGTTCCGGGCCACTGTAGTGGGTCCGGAGCGCCGGCGGTAACTTCAGCTGTATACACATACAGTTGAAAGTTAGCAGGGAGCACTACTCCCTGCCCCACGGAGTTCTCTGGTGGGTTGCAAGCAGGCTTGCGGGACCCCCGGAGTATCAGCGCGGCAGCGGATGTAATGAATAATGGCTTCCCCGGGGAAGTACCGTCACCGTGCAGGTGGTGTGATGATGTCACGCTGCCTGTGTGGGACAGGAGGACAATGTTGTTCAATAGGAGACTGGGGAGAGGTGAAAATTATTTAAATTTTATTTGTAATCGTGGCCAATATACACTAACCATCTTGGGGTGACTATAAGTATTATTTTGGGGACCTTGCCTATCAAATTGGGTGAATTAGGTATAACTCTATGGGGGCCATCCCTTCCTAATATTTGGTGACCTATACCTACCTACATATTGGGGGGAACTAGCCTCCTACTACGGGGGGGACCCTTTCCCTAAACTATGGGGGGACCTATGCCTCCCTATTACCGGGGGGAAACCCTTTTAACCTATTTACATCGGGGGGGACCTTGCCTATTTCATAGGGGATCTATATACCTGCATACAAAACCGGGCCCCCAAAGACCTTTTCCCTACTTGCGGACTATAGCCCCTTCTAACCTATGGGGGGCCTTAGACCTCCACTTACTGGGGCCCTAATATTTATCACATAAGGGGGTACCTATATATTCCTAACAGGGCCCTATTTTTCCTACCAAAAATACTAGAGGGGCCCCATTGCCTAATTCCTATCAGGGCTGGACTGGAAATAAAAAGCAGCTCTGGCACAAACCCCCCACCAGCCCACATACAATATCTGCTTAAACAATTTCCCTTGTTCTTGCACCTCACTACTTTCTAAAATAAACAACACTATAAGGGTGCTTTCACATGAAGCATTTTTGGTGTGTTTTTGATGTGTTTTTGGATGTGTTTTTTGTGCAGAAAGGCACAGCAGTTAATGCTGTACACTTCTGCACAAAAAATGCATCAAAACCGCACTAAAAATCGCTCTGTGTAAAAGCACCCTAAAATCAAGCAAGAAAGAAAAAGTGGTGCAGAGAAACCACTAATTACAGTCACGTGTGTATTTGCTTTACAATCAGGGACAAGCCTTACCCTGCAACTATACAAGCACCAACATAACCTACAACACCACCAATCAGATCACCAGTAGTCAGGTCACCATCACATGAATACAGAACTGATTCAACACAGAAGTAAAATTACCCCTGACATCCGGGACTCACAGGAGACGTCATCTCTGATGGGAGTTCTTCTCTTCATTTCTTCTCTGTCTGGCCCAAACCTCCATGATGTCTTATCTGAGTTGTTCTCTTCCCTTTTTTTCTCCGTCTGGTACAGAATGCAATGTCTTCTCCCGGCCATTACTCGTCCTTGTAGAATTTACCACAAATACATCTTAGACTCCTCTCTCTTCCAGCACTTTCCAATCAATTCCCACCCCTGTACAAACTCCACATCCATAGAGCCCCAAATAGTAATAGTGCCCCCTTTAGTGCCCTACACCATGGGTCCCCAACCGCCGGTCCGTGGACCGGCACCGGGCCTTTAGCGTATCCCCTGCCGGTCCGCGGCCCCGGGCTAACATGATGCCGGCCGCCCGGTGACTCTAGTCCGGGTGGACGGCATCTGGTCTGCGCGGCCGATGTAATCCGGCCGCGCAGACCTAGCAGCTGCGCACATCGTGCGGCTGCATTACAGGGAAAGCAGGAGCGGTGCATTACCGCCCTGCTTTCCCTCTCGCTGTAGATGCGGCGCTCACTGAGCTCCTCATCTGCAGCGACGAGCGGCACAGGGGGGGATGATGCACAGTGATGTCACACCCCCCGCGCCGCTCGCTGCTGTCGGCTGCCGGGGAGGAGGAGCTCGGCCGAGGATCCGGGAAAGTTAAGTGACTTTTTTTATTAATTTCCCTGCCGGCTACTGGGGCACTTATGTGTATCATCACTACTGGGGGCACTTATGTGTATCATCACTACTGGGGGCACTTATGTGTATCATCACTACTGGGGGCACTTATGTGTATCATCACTACGGGGGGCCGGTATGTGGATCATCACTACTGGGGGGACTTATGTGTATCATCACTACTGGGGGCACTTATGTGTATCATTTACTACTGGGGGCAGTTTATTGTGTATCATCACTATTGGGGGGCAGCTTTGTGTATCATCTCTACTGGGGGCACTTTATGTTAAATCATCACTACTGGGGCATCTAATTGTAACATCACTACTGCGGGGCACTTATGGTATCATCCCTACTGGTGGGCCACTTATGAGTAATCATCACTACTGGGCAGTGTTTTTGGAATCATCACTACTGGGGGCATTATGTGTAATCATCACTACTGGGGGCACTTATGTTGTAATCATCACTAACTGTGGGCAGTTAAAGTGTAGCATCACTACTGGGCACTTATGTGTATCAACACTACTGGGCAGTTATGTAGTATCACACAACGTGGGGTCACATATGTTTATCGATCACTACAGGGGCACATATGTGTATCATCACTACGGGCGGCATTTATGTGTATCATCACTACTAGTGGGGCAGCTATGTGTGACAACACTACCTGGTGGGCAGCTATGATGTAACATCACTACTGGGCAACTTATTGTGTATCATCACTACTGTTGTCAGCATGTGTATAATCACTACTGGGAGCACTTAAGTGGTATCATCACTACCTGAGGGGCACTTATGTGTATCATCACTACTGGGGGCAGTATTTGTACATCACTACAGTGGGCAGCTATGTGAATCATCAACACTCCTGGGGGCACTATGTGTATCATCACAACTTGGGGCAGTTAATGTGTATCAACACAACGGGCATTATGGTGTATCATCCCTACTGGGGGCATCTTGTGGTATCTATCACTACTATAACAGGGGTCACTTATGGTGTATCATCACTACTGGGGGCAATTGTAAGGTGTATCATCACTACTGGGTCCGCTATGTTTATCATCACTACTGGGGCAGCTAAGTGTATCATCACTACGGTGGCAAGTATGTGAATCATCAATACGGGTGGGCACTTATGTGTACCATCAACTACTGTGGCACTTTATTGTATCATCACTACTGTGCAGTTATGTGTATCACACTACTTTCTGGGGGCACTTATGTGTATCATCACTACTGGGGCACTTATGTAGTATCATCACTACTGAGGTGCAGCATGTGTATCAACCACATACTGGGGCGCACTTATTGTATCCTCACTACTGGGCATCTATGTGTATCATCACTGCTGAGTGGGCCACTTTATGTGAAATCATCACTACTGGGGGCAGCTATGTGTATCATCACTACTGGGGGCAGTTATGTGTATCAACACTAACTGGGGGCAGCTAGTGTTTCCATCTACTACTGGGGGACTTATGTGTATCATATCATCACAACTTGGGGCCAGTTATTGTATCAACACTACAGTGGTCACTTAATGTGTCTCAACACTACAGGGGGCACTTATTGTACCTCACTACTGGGGGCAGTTATGTGTATCAATCATCTACTGGGGCAGCTATGTGATCATCCACTACTGGTGGCACTTATGTGTATCACACTACTGGGGGCAGCTATTTGTACGATCACTACTGGTTGGCACTTATTGTAACATCACTACCAGGGGGCAGTTATTGTAACATCACTACTGGGGGCAGCTAATTTGTATCTTCACTACTGGGGGCAACTTATGTGTATCATCACTACTTGGGCAGCAAGTGTATCATCACTATGGGGCACATAAGTGTATCATCACTACTGGGGCACTTATGTGTATCATCACTACTGGGGGCAGTTATGTGTATCATCACTACTGGGGGCAGCTAAGTGTATCATCACTACTGGGGCACTTATGTGTATCATCACACTGGGGGCAGTTATGTGTATCATCACAACCTGGGGGGCCCAGCTATGTGTATCATCACAACTGGGCATCTATGTGGTGATCATCAATACTGGGGCACTTATTGTACATCACTAACTGGGGTGCATTATGTTTATCATCACTACTGGGCAGCTATGTGTATCATCACTACTGGGGGCAGCTATGTGTATCAACACTACTGGGGCAGTAGTGTATCATCAATACTGGGCACTTATGAGTATCACACAACTGTGGCAACTTATGTATAATCATCACTACTGGGGGGTGTTGGGGCGGCACATTATTGTGCGATCATACTACTGGGGGCAGTTATGTGTATCTCACTACAGGGGCACTTATGTGTTATCATCATCTAACTGGGGGCCACTTATGAGTATCAACACACTGTGGGCAGCTATGTTTTATCATCACTACTGGGGGCAACTTTTTGTATCATCACTACTGTGGCAGCTATGTGTAACATCCATCACTAGCTGGGAGCACTTAAGTGATCATCACTACTGGTCACTTATGTTATCATCACTACTTGGGGTGCAGTTATGTGACATCCATCACTACTGGGGCAGCTATGTGTTGCATCACTACAGGGGCACTTATGTAGTATCATCAGCTACTGGGGGCAAGTTATGTGAATCATCACTACTGGGGGCACTTTAATGTGTATCCAATCACTACTGGTGGCACTTATTTGTATCATCACTACTGGTGTCCAGTTATGGTATCCTCAGCTTACTAGAGGGAAGCTATGTAGATATCATACACTACTGGAGCACTTTTGTGTATCATCACTACTGGGGGCAGCTATGTGTATCAACACTACAGGGGGCACATTATGTTATCAACACTACTGGGGGCATTTATGTGTATCATCACTACAGCGGGGTTCAGTATAGAGGAAATAAAGAAAAAGTATCATCACTACGCGGGCGGCAGCTATTTGTATCAATCTACTGGGGGCACTTATGTTACATCTACAACTGGGGGCATCTATGGTAACATCACTACTGGGGGCAGGCTAAGTGTAACATCACAACAGGGGCATTATGTGTATCATCACAACTGGGGCAGTTATGTTGTAACATCAAACTACAGGGGGCACATTATGTGTATCATCACTACTGGGGCAGCTAGTGTATCATCACTACTTGGGGCAATCTATGTGTTTCATCACTATTTGGGCAGCTATGCGTTATCATCACTACTGGGGCACTTATTGTATCATCACTACTGGGGACAGTTATGTGTGTATCATCACTACAGGGCAGCTATGTGTATCATCACTACTGGGGGCAGTTATGTGTATCATCAATACTGGGGGCACTTATGTGATCATCACTACTGTGCAACATATGTGTAACACACAACTGGTGTGGCAGATTTAATGTATCATCACTAGCAGGGGGCACTTATGTGAATCATCACTACTGGGGGCACTTATTGTATCAACGACTACTGGTGGCAGCTATGTGTATCATCCCTACATGGGGGCACTTATGAGTAACTCAACACTACTGGGGGCAGCTATGTGTATCATCACTACAGGGGGCACTTAAGGTGTAATATCACTTACTGGGGCACTTATGTTATCATCACAACTGGGGCAGTTAGTGTTCATCACTACTGGGGGCACTTATGTGTAGCATCACTACTGGGGGCACTATGTGTATCATCACTACTGGGGCAGCTAATGTGTATCATCACTACTGGGCACAAGGTGTTTCATCACTACTGGTGGCAGCTAGTTTAACATCACTACTGGGGCTCTTATGTGAATCAATCACTACTGGTGGGCACTTATGTGTATCATCACTACGTGGGCAGCTATGTGTAATCATCACTACTGGGGGTCCGTTTATGTTGTAACATCAGCTACTAGGGGCAGCTAGTGTAATCATCACTAATGGGGGCATTTTATGTGTATCATCATTACAGTTGTCACTTAAATGTGAACATCAATACTGGGGCACTTATGATATCATCACTACTGTATGCAGTATGTTATTCCAAAAATTTCAACATAACTGGGGACAGCTAGCTATCACTACTGGGCATCTAGCCTATTACTACTGGGGGCATGCTAGCTATCACTACTGTGGGACAAGCAAGCTATTCAGCTACAGGGGGACAGAGCTATCAAACTGTGGGACAGCTATCACCAACTGGGGGCAGCTATCAATCACTATACTGGGGACAGTCAATCTATGCACTACTGAGGGGCATCTACGTACACTACTCTGTGGTCAGCACGTGTCATTATCACTACTGGGGGCAGCTACTGTCACTATCACTACTGGGGCAAGCTACGTATTACTACACTACTGTGTCAGCTACGTATCAACTAATCCACTACTGGTGGCAGCTACGTAATCACTTATCACTGTACTGAGGGGGCAGCCTATGGATCACTATCACAACTGGGCGAGCTATGTAACACTACTGGGAGCATCTAACGTATCATTATCACTACGGGGCAGCAACGTATCATTATCACTACTGGGTCAGCTATATATTTAATTAGCACTGCAGGGCAGCTATGTATTTAATACCACTACTGGGCATGCTATGTATCACTAGCACTACTGGGCACCTATTTATCACTATCACGACTGTGGCAGCTAGCTATGTATCATTATCACCTACTGGGGCAGCTATGTATTCATTATCACTACTGGGCAGCTATGTATCATTATCACTACTGGGCAGCTATGTTTCATAATTCACTACATGGGGCCAGCTATGTATCATTAACACTACTGGGGCAGCTATGTATCACTAACACTACTGGGGCAAGCTTTATGTATTATTAGCACAGCAGGGTCAGCAATGGTTATTACCACTACAGGGGCAGCTATTATCACTGATCACTACAGGGGGGCAGCTAATGTAACATTAATCACTACTGGGGCAAGCGATGTTCATTATCACTACTGGGCAGCTATGTTTTCATATCACAACAGGGTCAACTATGTTTCATTATCACATACAGGGCAGCTATGGTATCACTATCACTTCTGTGGCAGCTAGTATCACTACAATACTGGTGCTGCTATGATTCACTATCCACTACTTGGGGTGCAGCAATGTATCATTATAACTACATGTGGCATCTATGTATCACTGACTGGATGGCATCTATGTATCACCATCACTATATTGGGGCATTCTTATCTATCACAATCACTACTGAGGCAGCTATCTATTACTAGCACTACGTGGGGAAGCTATGTATCACTATCACTACTGGGGCAGCTATTTTTCCATTATGCACTACTGGGCAGCTATGTTTCATGATCACTACTGGGGGCAGTCTATCTATGTATCACTATCACTACTGGGAGCAGCTATCTATCACTATCACAACGGGGGCACATTTGTTTCATTAAACACTACTGGGGATAAATTTATTATTACAAAGGGGTCATAAAGAATCCCTATAATGACAGAGCTGATTACTATGTATTTTAAATACATGAATAATGCAGACCCCCACAGAGCTGAATCAAATATACTGCCATACTCATTAATGCAGGTCTGTGGGTCAGCAATATTAAAAATAGATGACCCACAGAGCTGACAATCAGTCACCAGTATAAAATACTGGTTACCCCCATACGATACCCAAAAATGACACAGTATACCTTTTTGGGGGTTTTTTTGTTGTTACAAACACCCAAACCCCCCTCCATAACCCCCCCCAAATCCCCCCCCCCAAAAACCCCGCTCCCCACTGGCCTGAAAAATTGTAGTGCATAAAAACCGGGCCCTGAAAAAAAAGGGTTGGGGACCGCTATTAACTGTCTCTTTGCCCATACAACCCAAAATCATGCTCACTTCTATTTTTTCAGGCACTATTAAAAGAAAGCGGGCTCTGATTTTTTCTATCCAACAAGACATCTTACTGCAACATTTTTTCCCATAAGGCCCTTTGACTGCAAAACTGAACTATTAAAAAAAATTTGGTAAAATACATGGAAAAATTGCGTTATTTTGGGGCACTTCACAAAAAAAAAAAAAAGTGAGAAAAAAATCAAAACCCCCTAAAAGAACCGATAAAAAAACTCACTCAACCTGCAAAAATAACCCCTACATCAATCAAAGATAGAAAAAAAAAAAATTTTTTGGGTTTTTCGAAAAGACACACAACAGAAAAAAAGAAAAAATGAAAAAATTTTTCTTTTTAATGAAAAGAATAAAACACAAAAACTCTACAAATTTGCTAGGGCACAAATCATACTGACCGGGAACCCTTGAACCCTCGTACGGGGGGTTCCAATAAAAATATGGTACAGTAAATGTTTACTTTTAAAAAAGTGCTCCTGTCCTTTAAAAAATAAGTCCCCAAAGTCTATGTAAAAAAAAAAAAAATAAAACTTTACTCGGGGAGATGTGGGGGAAAAGTAACCAACAACAAAAAAATCCATGGGGGGGAAAAAGGGCTAAACAATGGAGCGGATAGGTTTTATTACTTGTATACAAAAAAAAAAAAACTTAATGAATCTAATCTTGAGCATTTTCACTTTTTTTTTTAGATGTTATTGTATTGTGCTGTTTTGCAAAATTTTTGGGAATTTGGATGACTAATCAGATTAATTAATACTAATTAGATCACATGGACCATAAATAAAAAAAACATAATATGTTAATATACAATAATTTATATTTTGTAAAAAGGGCATAAAGTATATTACAACATTTGATTACTGTTTCCCCCAAAAATTTATGACTTTGAAGTTTTTGTAGCTTATGGTTAAAGGTTGTCGGGTTTAAAAAAAAAAACACAATAAAATTTCCCAAATTTCCCCCTCCACCGTCTGAGCTCTGGGACATGGGTGCTTGCCAATGACGTTATGATCATGGCTATGAATCTGCGCCAAAAAAAGGCCACCCAGTCATGGGCCCTTTAACATGTAACTACTGAGCCGTAAAAAGCCGCACACCACGTGAAAGTGAATATGATGTCATCACCCAAGAGCAAGGGGCTAGATCTCACGCTGGAACGGGGCAATTGAAAAATTTAGTCTTTTTTATTTTCAGACAACCCTTTAAACTCGCATCATGGATAAAGATACCCCTGACTATTATTTTCCTAAATACAAATCATGAAGCCCATAAAAGTATGCAAAAAAGTGCTTAACCCCAATCCATAAAGATTGTGTTTTATTTGGAATCCTCACAGATAAGAAGATCTGGAAGCCTACGTGGAAAGGTGTGATTATTACTGTCCTATTAGGGATCAATGTTATCCTAATCCGCATTATCGGAGCACTTGGTAAGTATGACATAGGCTGTCAGGTCAATATCACAAATACATCATTATATATAAGTGGGTCTATACATTGCCTCTATTAGACCAGATCTGATAGGAACTGTTTCACTTCATTTTTATCCTATTTATTAGTTTTCTGGAAATTTAATAAGAGTTACATTTACAAAATTCTATTTCATCCAGCATGCACCTTTCTATGCTCTTTTAGTATATAGGAAGGGAGATTACCAAATTTGTGAACCTTCGCTTTTAGAATCTGAGTTACCTGCAATTAAGAAACTCTGTACATGACTATAGGTGAGTATAAAGAAAATGTGCAGTCTATATTCACACTAGCATTTCCTCCTGCTGCTGCCTTAAACCATACTATAAACACAGGGTTAGACAGACTGGAATATGATCCTCTTTTTTGCTCTTTCACACTATACAGTTTCATGCATCTTCCTCTCAATCTTAACTAGTACTGCTCTACTTTAGAAAGATTTTAGGCTAAGAGGGGTTATCTGGTTACATATTTAGCTACTGAATTTTAGCAACCCCACATCACATTGGCTGTGCATGTTAGGAGGCTGTAAAGCCCCTGTATCTGGGGATAATATGTCAACCCCACATAAATGGGTAATTACCAAAAAAAATATTGTAATAATAAATATATTGTTATAATAAAATGCTACCACAGGTCTTTTATGTATCTGTAACCAAAGATTTCAATAAAGACTACTTGGAATGTTGCTTCTATATTTTATCTGTATTGGAACAATAAATGAAATAGTTGCAAAGGCAAACAAAGCCTGGCTAATACACATAATCATATAAAGGTATTATGGTATAATTAGTTATTTGCTGATGATGCATTCATGAATTTGATTATTAGGTTAATATGATAGTTAAAGTTTAAAGTGATTTTCCAGTTTGTTCAAATTATGGTTTAACATGATCAAGATGGCCAAAGACAAAAAAAGCAGTACTCACCTCCTGGTCCTAAACCACTGCCCCTCTGAAGCCTCTCTGGACTATTCACTTCCAGGTTCTCTTCCCGACAAAAACAGAAAAGGCTCATGTTCTTTTGTGAGTGAAGAGAGCTTGAGCCTCTTCTAAGTGTTGACATGCGTTAAAGAAAGTTAACAAGTGCAGTTCCACAGATGCTTTAAAGTGGCAGTGGTGGAGCACTGAGAGGTGAGTATAATTTTTTTTCCTTCAATTTTTCTCTCTCCTGACCCTGTTTAACCAAAATTTTATAGAACATGGACAATCCTTTTAGAAGGGTTTCCTCACCACAATGATTACCTTTAAAATATAGGCAAAGATAACTACTATTACCAAATACATTGCTGTTTTGATTTTGCTTTGTTTCAGAGTTGAAGCAGATTTTTTTCTTGCTTGTAAACACAAGCTTATCTAGGTTACCGACCACCCGTCTTTGCTCTCACTGCTCCAGCTGCCATTGCTGATCATGGTGACAGCACTCTGCAGTGTAGAAGCTTGTTTATGTTACAGTGTACACACCTTATCCCTTCAGAGCTCTGTAGCTTTCTACCCTACTGTTTTAACCCTTCTGTTAGAAAAGTCCCTCTAACAAGTTCAGCTAAGAATAGAATAGTGTGAGCCTGAAACTGTCTGTCAACAACAGGCCCTGTGACACAGCATGGTGAGAAAAACCCTTTAACTTAATTCCTGTATTTATTCTCAATTACTTTGCTAAAATTATATTAAGCTCTAGACAGACCTCTCAACTGTCACTGCTGTGTATTATGGCTTATTTGCTTTTCTGCATATATTTAAATAAATTAAAAGTTTACGTGTTTGTGAACACATTATATTTTTGGTATTTTTAGGTTGTCATCTGTGTCCTCCTAACTGGCTGCTCCATGGAGATCACTGTTATTACTATTCAGATGAAACAGTCAGAGCATGGAACCAGAGTCGAGACCATTGTAAGGAAATGGGAGCTGATCTACTGGTCATAAAGAACCAGAAACAATTGGTATGATCTATCTAAATTTGAACAAGGTGTATTACTTCTCCTGGTGAATAGGCTTAATATTATTTACAGTCACTAAGGTCCCTATGGATCCTATTTTATGTCTGTGAATACATACATGCATGTATTTATTATAATTGATATTGTATACACCAGTCTTAATGAAAAAAAACTGAAATGCACAAACCTTTTTATTATAATTTACAACAGTTCACAAGGCCTACAGCGGCGTGTGCTGTGTGCACCGCTATACACCTGGGGCAACATGAATGTATGGGACTTCACCAGTATTCTGATGTCCATTCAGCACAAAAACTGTTGCAGCCCTGTTCTTTCGATTTATGAGCAGGCGCACTCCAAAATCAGGCGCATTATGAGGCATCCGCAGCACTTTGTACTGCGTCTGAGATGTGGAGGCATTCTGGGGGCATGTCACACCACAACCATATAATTCTACACATTTATGACGGTAGGACAGCAAAACTGGGCACATTACTGCTGGAACAGGCAGACCAAGTTAAAAGTGGTTCATTTGAACCTGAGTTGACGTTTTGGAGCTAGAAAGTGCTAAATCTATGACCTGCAGTAGAACAGGTTCATTAATTCAGGCATGTTCTACACTACTAATGAGTGCAATAAAACTGACATCTGGGGGGCCAAAAACATACATGTCGCCCCTGCTATTTTAGAAGTACACGCCGGCCAGCACATGCTTCTATAGGACTCGGTCCTGACCTCCACTCACTTACACTTTCCCTGCAAATAGGCCGTGTAAATACCCCCTTACAAGAAATTTATTGGGTGGTGGGAGGTCATGCCTCACCACCCCTACAAATACACATTTTTTTTTTAAGTATCAAGAGCAATGCACCAAAAATGTATAGCTTTTGAATGCTAGTAAAACTGCCATCCAAGCTGTAATACATTCTTTCACAGTCTACCTATTATGTAATTTGGTGCTGCTAACATAAAAAAAAGTTAGTTTAGCAGTTGTATATATGGCAGTTGCTAGCTGTTAGATGCAGCTGGCATTGCTACTAGCAGCCAGGATCGAATACAGTCTAGCCATTTAACCATTTGTATGCCACAGTAAGATGTCACCCCATTTATCACTGCATCTAAATGATTAGACAATGGGGCCTTATGGACACCTTGACTAAATTGTTGGCACCTGTCACGATCTGCATATCCCCCTGCCTCCTGCCTGACAGCAACTTTATGTTTGATCCTAAGGTGGGAACCTGCTTCTGCTCTCACTGCTGTCTAGCACGGCAGTAGTTAATCCCTGCAACAGGGCTTGTCCAGGTCCAGCTGAACATCTCTAGCTGACTCCTTTAAAAGGCAACTCCTTCAAGCAGTAAGTGCCTAAGTATTTGTGTCGTAGTACTATGGTCTGCTGCACTAACTTCAATCCCCCAGAGTCCTGGTCTAGAAGATTTCTGTTCCCCTAGTTTCCTGTTTCCTGTCTGGCTCCTGTTCTTGGCCCGTCTGGCCTTGCCTTTGCCTAGCCCTGTAGACTGTCTGCCATCCTCCTAGTCATGTTGTGTTCCTCTGGAGTTTCTCCTGGACATGCCATATTCCTCTTGAGTTGCTCCTGGACATGCCATATTCCTCTTGAGTTGCTCCTGGTAATGCCATGTTCCTCTCGAGATCCTCCTGGTTGTGCAGTGTTCTTCTGGAGATCGTTCTGGTCAGTGTTGTGTTCCTCTATAGTCCTTCCTGGTCATGCCATGTTCTCTCTGGTGATCCAAGTCCCTCTGGTGTCCCTCCCGGTCCACGTTGGCAGTTTCCTTGTCTGTGACCCCTTTGCTCTGCCCATTTGGACGTCCTCGTTCCACTGATTGTTGTCCCTGTGTCTGGTCCTATTCCATTACATCCCTGACTGCGGTTGGTCAAGTATTTGTCTGTGGTCCCAAGGATCTATTTTCCTCTTCTTGGATTAAGTTTCAAGGATAACCTTATGTTTTGTTTACTGTCTAGTTTTATTTCAACAAAGCCTTGAAATGTTACAGTATATTCAGTATATTCATAGATCTGGGGGACGTAAGGTCTGCCACTATAATAACTAAATATAATAACTTCCATTGCTCGTTGAATACTTTGGTCGAGGATAAGGGGTAATCCTCTGCTTGATTGGCTCCTACAGAAAGGATTTTCCTTTGAGCACACTTCCTGGATTACTACTGGTACCTACACAGAACTTCCATGCGAACCTGCTTCTCTGGATTATCATTCTGCTCCCAGGACCATTCCTGACTATAGTCATGCTAAGTTGACTCCTAATGTCTTCTCAGCTTCTTCTGAAGATTTATGTGTTCTGTGATCTCAAGATCCATGAGACATCCATTTCTGCACCACATTTTTTTTTTAACTGGTCTAGCACGTAAGACTCCCAAGTCCACTCTTGGCTTCAAGATTGTCAAACCTGTTTCATTGGTGGGAGTTTTAAACTTTACTCTGCCAGTAAAAAATTCAAGCTCACAAAATCCAGAAATCATACAGTTCTCAATTCTGCGACTTTTTTGTCCATTTTCATGCTTTCTATTACAGCTTAAGCTTCAGTATCCAAGCAGCCAAGTTCAGCCGCTGCCCCTGGTGTTACTTCTGCCGATCTGGAGCCCATTGCTCTGGGTCTCACCACTGCTGGACCAGAGCCTGCTGCTCCAGCATCTGTGACTGTATCTGTGATGTCTTCCTAAGCCTCTGAATCTGTACTTTCTATTTCTGTATCCGCTCCTGACCCGTGTGAGACCATCTGTCAAGCACCAGCTCCGCCTGAACCACTGAACAAGTACCTGGACCCACTTCCTGCCCCTCATCTTTGCTGTCTCCTGAGGGGGAAACCAAGCCTCAAACCCAGCACATGTCTGCTCTGGAGAGTACTCTCCTCCTAAGGGACACAGTCCTTGACTGGTGACTATTTTCAGGGTTCAGTCCCCTCCTACTGCAGTTGGGATGCTACCTGTCTTGGAGAAATCTAGGCAAGTCTGCCTGTCTCTATTAAAAGAGAATGCTTCCCTTATCCTGCTGTCCACCTCTCATCCAGTCCAATTGGTTCTGCCCAGTCCTGTGTATGACGGGGTCTTCTGATCATTGATCCAGACAGCACTTCCAAAATACAAGCGTTTTTTATTTCACCCAAATGTACACACTGATGTGCTGGATCTCTTCCCTGAAGTTACTTTACAGCCAGGTTCATTCCCGCCATCTGAATCTACAGAGTCTTCTTCTAACAAAGAATCCAAGTACCTAGCTCTAGCTCCGCCTTCTAGTTTCCTGGTGTCTCCTGTACTAGATGAATCAGGGCATCCCTATACAGTCCTGTCTTCTATGCTGATTGTCTCTGTAGTGCTGCCATGTGTGGCTTTGCCCCTGTGGTGCTGTCACTTTCAAAAAGGATCCAGCTTCAGATGTTGTGTCCTCAGGTGGAAGAACCATCTGCATATCCCCAGGCCTTCTCTGAGAAGGAGGGGCCCTAAAAGGAAGACAGGTACTGTCACAATCTGCAAATCCTCCTGCCTAACAGCAAGTTTATGTTTGATCCTGGAGGTCGGAATCTGCATCTGCTCTCACTGCTGTCCCTCACGGCAGCAGTGAATCCCTGCAACAGGGCTTGCCCAGGTACAGCTGATCGTCTCTGGTGGATTCCTTTAAAAGGCAACTCCTTCAAGCAGTCAGTGCCTGAGTATTGGTGTCTCAATGCTAATGTCTGCTGCACTAACCTCAGGCCCTCTGAGCCCTGGTTCTTCTGTGACCCCTGGTTCCGTGGTCAGAAGATTCCTGTTCCTGTGACCCTAGCTTCCGGTTCCCTGCCTGGCTTGTGTTCCTTGCCCATCTGGCCTTGCCTTTGCCTAGCCCTGTGAACTCTCTGCCATCCTCCTGGTCATGCTTTGTTCCTATGGAGATCCTCCTGGTCGTGCCGTGTTCCTCTGGCAATCCTCCTGGTTGTGCCATGTTCCTCTTGAGATCATCCTGGTCTTGCTGTGTTCCTCTGGATGTCCTCCTGGTTGTGCTGTGTTCCTCTGGAGATTCTACTGGTAGGTGCTGTGTTCCTTTGGAGATGCTCCAGGTCTGAAGATAATTAATCTTAACACTTTGATGCGTTTCTCCCAGATAGCAGGGTTCATCAGGAAGAACAGTTACATTACCCACAGTAACCTATAGAAAACAATACTAGAATGATAAATAGAAAAAATGCTTATGTCCCTTAATGGTTATGAAAGGCCGCTCTATTTAGAACCATTAAAAGATGTCATGTGGGGGGGGGGGGGGCGTGGTCTGCCATGGCTGCGTGAAGAAGCACTTCTCCTGAGCTCCTCTGTACCCTCCAGGGAATCCATAGCCATCAGCCTCACAATAATGGGCAAATCGTCCAAAAAGGTGAAATCTGGCCCCACAGCAGCCGCTGACCCTGCCCAGGGGGTCATTGCCGTATTTGCTTTTGCAGCCCTTATGCCTCCTAAAAGACCCAGGGAATGCTTTGGCCCAAAAGATGGCCGCCCGGCCCGCTCAGCGGCTAAAAACCCGAAAAGCACATGTGCCCACACCTGAACTGCTCCCACCCGCTCGGCCGGCAAGAAAAGGGAAGCCCTGCTCCCCAGCTCCTTACCGGCGGCTTCAGCTGCTGCGAGACGCTCGGATGCCGGCTGCAACGTCCGAGATGCACGCTCTACAGATGAGGCCTGCTCTTCTGCCAGCCTGGACCTGGGACCTCCTAGCAAGGACATCCAACACCCTAGGGATGTCCATTTCTATGTCCATTTCTATGTCCTTAAAGAGCAAATCCTTCAGAAGGCCCGCTCTCGCCGTTCCTTGACATTCCAAGATCATCAGTTACAGACATTGCTAAAACCCATTCTTAACGTCCTGAAGGAGAGGAACATCCCTTACAGATGGGGGTTTCCTTTTGCGCTTATTGTACGCCGGTCTGAACGCACATACACCTTGCGCACCCCGGAGGATTTACCACATTTGTGCGGGACTTGTCCCTGCCCATGGAGGGGGGTGGGGGAGGTCGGGGTGGCTCTCCCCCTCCTCGTCCGGATGCCCGGGGCCTTCCATCCAGAGGGCCCCGCTCTACAGGTTCCCGCACACCCCAAGTGTAGAGACTCAATCTGCAGTTTCCCTTGATATCTTTGTCGTATAGGTTCAGTTGGCTAGATGAGCAAATAGCGGGTTCCTTTCCTGAGATGCCTCTGCCTCTCCACTGGTTCCTCTCCAGTACACCGATCTGTCGCCTGATTATGTTGCAGGGTTATACTCTCTTTTATTACCCTAGTTATAATAGTTTTGGATTCTCTCTCATAAGCTCTGATCATTACTGCTTGGGAGCGTCCTTTATGGCATGCCTGCCATGCGCACCCCCCAAATAGGGTTTGGACTGCCCTCTGGCCACATGTGGGCCACCTGGCTTTCCTGGTTTTCAAGAATGTTTGTAGTTATTCTATGCGGGAGTTTTTTTGGTTGTCCTGTGTTCTTCTACTTTGCCCCCCTCCTGCCTATTCTTTTTTGTCTTCCCCTCCCCCTTCCTCACTCCTTCCCCGCCGGATGTTGGAGACACACATCATGTGTATACCTCTCAAGCTAAATGGGAGATCTTAAGCTAGTATCCTTCAACGCCAAGGGCCTCAACATGCCTAGGAAACGTTCCCAAATCCTGTATCATTTTCACCGACAAAAAGCCCAAATTGTGTGCTTTCAGGAGACACATTTCAAAACGAACCATGCTCCTTTAATCAAGGATAGATACTTCTCCAGTGGCATTTTGCTAACTGCCCCTACTCCAAGACTAGAGGGGTGGCTATCGCCATCCATACATCCCTGGCTCACCGGGTTATAGAATGCATCTCTGATGCAGAGGCCAGATATCTCATTTTAATCCTCAATATTAATGGGCATGATTTCACGATTGTCAACGTATATGCTCCAAATCATGGGCAGGTTGCTTTCTTACTGAAGGTCCTAGACGAGTTACATTCCCGGGCTAGGGGCACCGTCATGTTTTGTGGGGACTTTAACCTTACCCTTGACCCGACTCTTGATAATTCGTCTGGGCGGTCTTCCATAGCATACTCTGCTATCAAAAAGGTCAAGAAAGCCCTTCTCCAATTCCAGCTGGCAGACAGATGGCAGCTTAAGCATCCGTCCGATAGGGACTATAGTTTTTTCTCAAAGCCCCATAATACTTAAGCAGGATCGACTATATTCTCCTTCAGCATAGGGCCCTCCGTGGCTGCAATCTCCCCGATAGCAATTTTGTTTTGGTTCGGACCATGGGGCCGATCTTTGTTTCTTTACATGTCCCTTTTTCTCGCTCAAGCCAAAACCCTTTGGGGACTCAATGAGTCCCTACTGGCTGGACTTCCCCTTTTTTTTGGCGGAGTTCAAGCTGACAGTTGAGCATTTTAGGTCGGACCATGCTGATGATCCCACCGTCACAATCTTCTCAAATGGAGGCACTGAAATGGGGTCCTTCGTGGAATCTTTAAAAGCATGGTAGTCACCTTAAAAAAGCCCGTTCGACTATGATCGCTGCGGCACTGCAATAGGTAACCTCGCTTGAGCTCTTGCATAAACAAGCCCTCTCGGCAAAAGTGCTGCAGGATTTACTGTTGGCTCGGGTGGAGGTCCGTTTATTGTTTGAGGCCACCTGGGGCAGACTCTTGCAGCAGGGTCGTAGTAGGTTCTACGAATATGGCAACAAGAGCGGTCGACTCCTGGCGAGAGCCATAGGGAATAGGACAGCACGATCCCTGGTCACCAGTATTAAAAATAGCGCAGGTAATTTGGTGTACTCCACTCCAGAGATCGCGGGTGAATTCCAGTCATTCTATTCTAAGCTGTATAACCTTCCTGGTGGCAGATTCCAGTTTCTCCTCTGGTCGGGGTCCCCCTTCCCCGTTCCCAGCTCTAACGGTTGAGGTCATCCAGAGGCTGGAGGAGTCTTTCTTGAAGGAGGAGTTGGAGTCAGCCGTCGGGGATCTCCCTAGCGGGAAAAGCCCTGGGCCTGATTGCTTCACTGGTAAATTCTTTCAGATTTATGGGTCCCGCTCTCTCCCCGGTTTTTTCTGGGATGCCCTTTAACACTGTCTCAACGCCTTCGCCCTTCCCGGGAGAAGCCTCTGCGGCCCATATCGTAGTTTTGCCAAAACCAGGCAAGGACCCACAGGTGTGCAGCAGCTATAGACCGATATCCCTACTCAACGTAGACCTTAAAATCTATGCCAAGCTCTTGGGGAATCGCCTTAAACCCCCTTTTTCCCACCCTGATCCACCCTGATAGGTTGGGAAATTTTCCCGGGTCGTGAGGCCAGGGACAATACCCTGAAAACATTGGACATCATTCACTATGCTAAACTAAACGGGGTGCCACTGATGATCCTGTCCCTTGACGCTGAAAAAGCGTTTGATAGGATCTCTTGGGACTCACTGACCGATACCCTCAAACATATGGGACTCGGCCCCATTTTTACTACTAAAATACTGGCACTTTATCAAAAACCTTCTGCAAAAATTAAGATCAATGGTGCCCTATCAGACCCCCTGGACATACGCAATGGCAAAAAGGCAGGGGTGCCCCTTGTCGCCTGTACTATACATTCTGATCATGGAGCACCTACTGGCTGCAGTGCGATCCAACCCGGACATCAAGGGTATAACGATTGGAGGGCAGGAGTTCAAATGCTCGGCTTTTGCAGACGATTTGTTGATCTATTTGACGGACCCTTTTATATCTCTTCCCTCTTTGATGTCCGAGCTGGATAAATTTAGCCTCTGGTCCAACTACAAAATCAATTATTCAAAATCTGAAGCCCTGAATATTTCCCTTGACCGGACCACTGCCCAGACCATTAAAGCTAACTTCTCTTTCTCCTGGCCTGAGGGGTGGATCTCATATCTGGGGACTAAAATTCCTAGGGACCTAGCTCAACTTTACGAGTGTAATTTTCTCCCTTTGCTAGCTAATGTTTCACGATTTCTAGGGGGCAAGGTGACTTCGTGGTTCGGTAGAGCAAACATTATTAAAATGTCCATCCTCCAAAAACTGCTATACCTGCTCCAGACGGTGCCGATCTCCCTGCCCTCCTCCTTCTGGGTGAGACAGAAGTTTCGCTGAGTTTCTTTGGCGATGCCGCCGCCCCAGACTCAGAAGGGATATAATGTCCAGGCCGAAGACGGAGGGGGGAGTGGGCTTACCCGATTGCAAGGTGTATTACCTAGCCACTGCGTACGCCAGGTTTCTGGATCTGATCCATAGCCCCCAAGATAAACTCTGGGTATATATTGCACAGACAGTCTCTCCCCAGGCTATACTCTCTCTCCCGTGGGCCCAGAACCTTTCAACTCGAGACCCCAGACTTCTGTCCTTTAGCGCAGCACATACGTTATCTATTATACTGAGGTCTAGGGTCCCGGCACCTCTATTAGATTTAAAGGGTCCCTTGTTTCCTATTTCGGACAACCATTTATTTCCTCCAGGCACTTCAGGGAGGTCCTTCCTGGGGAGTTCTAAGTCTCGCCCACTCCTCGCAGTACAGGTACAGGTCAGGGGGGCCCTGAAACCCCTTCCGGATTTGACCCAGGACCTTCCCCCTTCTCCCAGGTACCACTTTGAATATTTGCAGCTTCGGCACTTTTTCGCCTCTGTCATCGCGAAGGGGGTCTCTTTTCGAGCACTTTCACCGTTTGAGAGACTCTGTGTCGCCCCATTGCTTCCCAGGCATTTAATCTCCTTGATCTATCAGTGGCTGATCTCCTCCTCCTGTCAAGATCTTCCTCATTATTGCAAGGCATGGGAGAAAGAGCTACGGAGGACTTTTACTGTAGAACAATGGAGACAGTGCTTTTATGTCACGCACAAGGCAGTGATAGCCTGCAAAGCGCAGGAAACAAGCTTTAAGATACTCTCCAGGTGGTATAGAGTGCCGACTCTGCTTCATAAGTGGTATCCCAATGTCCCAGATACCTGCTGGAGGTGCAATCAGGAGACGGGGTCTATGTCCCATATATGGTGGGGTTGCCAGTTATTATGGCCCTTTTGGGAGAAAGTCCTCCAGGCTATCTCGGAATGTTGCGAGGTTTCCATCCTGGACCGCCCAGAAGCGGTCCTTTTATTTATGGCCCCTTTTTCGCAATCCTCCTATAAAAAATCTTTGATAAAACATCTTCTACAGGCAGCAAAGACGGTAATCCCCCGTCGCTGGCGTCAATCCGTTCCTCCGTCCATTGCAGAATATTGAGCAAGAGAGATGTTACAGAACACGGCGCCTAAACTCATGTTTCGTCTTGCCCACATACAGGGGACATCAGGGGACATTTACATGAACATTGATAGATTACTCCTGAAGTTTTACAGTTAGGGTAAATTCACATGGCTTATTTTGGGATGCGCCCCAATCATTACGGTAATCCACAGTTCTAATAGAGAACTATGGATTACATCTCTTCTCCCCAGGCGTACAATACGATTGTATTGTACGCGCGGGGAGATAATTGACATGTCATTTATTTGCGTTGCTTTCGCGCCATGAGTATTCTTGTCTATGGGGCCGGTGCGTCGCGGGAGTGCGCACCGATCAGCGCGACTTCTGAAGATCCGGCATAATTGCTGGGCGTACTGTACGCCCCGCAATTAAGCAGTGTGAACATGCCCTTAGCATATCCATTATAATTTAAAAGAGCGACCAGTATGATAATTGTTACACATCTTGAAAAAACATGAATAAATTTACAAGCCTTGCAACCTCCACATCTAAAAGTACCAGAGATATTAGATGACAACCAGGTACCACTACTCAGTGGAGGGACATAGTGGCTATTTAATATGAACTATGAGAACATACCCTTACAGAAATCATTTGTTTGCAGTGATTGCCTCAAAAGGTATTGCAACAATATATTAAGCTAAGGACTCCATCATTTTGGTACAGACTAGTTTTAGTTTGTTTTTTAAAATTGTTTGGTTGAACCACAATTCAAAACCAATGTCTGACTTTTAGTCTAGAAGTTTATTATTACGTTTGTTAGTTTCAATTTATTTAATTGACCATTATGGGTTTTTATTTTTTTAATGGAAGGTGATAAACAATTTTGTCCAAGTGAGAGTTCTGCCATAGGTATGGTGTAATAAAAGCCCAATGATATGCCTATAAGCTGCAATACACTAATACTGCACTGTATAGTACAAGTGATCACGTGCTTGCATGTTCAAGTTCCCTTGGAGGACTAAATATTAATGTGAAAAATGTTTAAAAAGTGTAAAATAATACTAAAAATTCAACCTCCTCCTTTTCCCATCTACCATATAAAAAATAAACAGTAAAAAAAAACATGAACATATTTGGTATTGCCACATCTGTAAAAGTCCAGTCTAACACAATATTGTGTTATTTATCTTGCACTGTGAAAGTCATTAAAAAAATAAATACTGACTGCCAGAATTGTGTTTTTTTTGGTTATCTCGCCTCCTGGAAAAAATGGAATTAAAAAGGATCAAAAAGTTGCATATACTACAAAGTAGTAATAAAAGCTAGACCTTGACTAAACCATGACACAGTAAAAATAAAAAGTTATTGGTCTCAGAGAATGGCGATGCAAAGCAAAATTGTTTTAAAAGTTTTTTTTTAAAATTAGTCAAACATAATGAAAACTATATAAATTTGGAATCATCTGTCCCGCAGAATACAGAGATCATGTCACGTACACTGAACATGGACTCCATTTAAACAAAACCCCACAAAAATTATACCATTTAAAAGTAAATCTGGTTCCGCAAGAAAACAAGACCTAATACTTCTATGTACGTGGAAAGATAATAAAAGTTATGGAAAGTAGAAAGGGGGAAGTATAAAGCAAAAAAATTAAATCAGAAAATACCGGAAGCTGTATTCTGAAGGGGTTAACCCCTTACTGACATTTGACATACATTTATGTCATTGTGTTAATAGGGGGTTATGGAGCAGGCTCATTCGCTGACACCTGCAGCATCTATTTAAAAAATGTGCCTTCCACAATCCCCCACACTGCAACATGATCAAGGGGTGCTGATAGGCTGCAATGGCAGCAGGGATTCTAATGAAAGTCTCCATGGCTGACATCTTAGTACTTCTATTACACCCTGCCTAAGGCCTATGCTAAGGTATAATAGAAGAACCATATTAGAATTAGAATGCTATTTTGAAATATTAGTGTATTGCAGAATAGATTACAAGGGACACAGACAAAAAAAAACAAAAGTGCATGTGAATTCTAGACTAATAGATGGCTATGTTCACATGTCATTGTTTTCTATTAAATATATACTATCAGTGCTCACAGTGCATTTTTATGCATCATGTGATACATTATGTACTGCCTACACAATACAAGTGCATTCTAATACTTGGTATGCAAAATATGCATAATTTTGCAAAAGGAAGTCAATGGAGATTGCAAAAATGCACAAAATTATGTTTGTATTTTCTTGTTTGATGTGTTTAATGGTACATTTTGTGACATATAAATGCACCAAAGTACATGTGAAAAGAAATGTGGAAAAAATGTATTAAAAATAAGAATCTGGGTAAAAGAAACACATGAACAAACACAGAAGTGGATTCTCTTCTGTAACAGCAGTGAGACTGTGGAACTCGCTGCCAGAGGAACCTGTCATGATAAATTCACTAACATTTCTAGATGTAAAATATAACACGTTATAGGGGGACATGTATGAAGATTGGCGCGTTGAAGCGCCTGTTTTCCCGTTTTTTTCCGTGAAAACTGCGCCTTGATGTATGTCGGTGCCGAAGTGCGCTCATACATGCGGGGCACACTTCGACTCCTCCGACAGGCAGACCAATTTCAATGTGGTCTGTCTGCCGGAGCTCTAATGCGCCTCACTTTGCCGACCGGCATTCATACATGCGTCAGAGATTTCGATTGTGGTGCGTCCCGCCCCAGAACCCCCACAGAACGCCCCTTCATGTTAGGCACATAAGAAAGTGGCGAAGCATTACTGCGTTCAACAGCGGAGCCTGCACAGTGAGGCGCATTATATGCCTGAAAACAGGCGAAAAGCCCGATCATACATGTCGCCCATAGTGTCTAGGATTCTGGAGAAGGGACATTGATCCAGGGATTCTGATTGCCAGATTGGAGTCAGGAGGGAATTTTACCTAAAATGAGGACAATTGGATTCTACTTTATGGGGTTTTTGCCTTCCTCTGGATCAATAATGTAAGATAATAGGTTGCAAAGTGGTCAATTACGCACATTTTGTCCTTGAAATACATGTATATTTTTCAGCACCCTTTTTACCCCATGTGACTCTATCTAAAATCTGTCTTTCTCATCAAAATACATGACAAAAAATATCATGGGAAAGGGAATTGCAAAAAAGTGCACAAAATTCCACATGTATTTTGATGTCTATTTGAAACATTTTTAACATGTAAATACGTTAAAAATCTCATATAAAAAGTATGAAAACATGCATGTAATTAAAGTGCGCTTTAGTCTTTAATTACACGGGGAATATTTTTCAGTGTTTTTCTGGTAGTGCATTGCAGGAAATTGAGGAACAACCTCTGATTTACGTTGTGGATTTCACCTGGTTTTAGGACAATGATTAGCACCCTCCAGTGGGGCTAATTCAAGTCCTAGCTCCTGTTACGTTTTATGCACTGAATACGCACAAAAATGTGCACTGTACATACCCAAATATGTAGAAAAGAGGCCTGAGGCTAGGTTTACATAATAGTTTTGACTAGTAAACACATGTAAAAATGCATCAAACAAAAAAGGCCAATAAACTATGGATGTTTGTCATTTGAAATAAACACATATTTGTCAGCATCCTTTTTACGAAGCGTGAACTCATATGTTGCATTTTTGCAAAAATGCATGCTTTTTTTAGCGGTTTTTCTTAAACTGCAGCACCAGATGTTAGCTGTAAGTCAAGAGGGAAGTAAAAAAATTCACTTCAGACGCTGCTTTATTTGTATTTATTTCGCACGTTGGGTGCGTTGTTTGGTAAAATGCATTTTTTTCTTTCCAAACGCAGCATGTTATAGGAAAAGTATTCTTTAATCAGTTAGTTGCCACAGACTTTTTTTTTTCAATTTATGCAGCAAAAACACGTGTGAATGAGTGTCGTGGTCTTCAATGTGTTTTTTGTAGCATTTTCCCACATTGAAAATCACATTATCTGTGATGGATCATATGATTAGTGAAGGGAAAAAAACAATAGAAAACACACAAAGAAAACACAAGGCAGAAAAACTGCAAGTAAGAAAAAAGTATGCAGTTTTTTAGGCTTTTTTCAGCCCAGAACACCATCAAAAATGTAAATGTGAAGACAGTCTTACATTTAGCAATAAAGTGAAAAAGTGGGGAAGGAAAATGTCACAAATTGCCTGAAAAAACACCAGGTGTAAAGCATGTTGTTTTGGGAGAGAATATATGTAGTATGTTTTATATTTCCCTACTGACTTCCGTAAAACACCTGGCCTCCACAATGCCTGCTTAAAATAAGCATATCAAGATGCAACAGGTTAAGGTAGCAAAAACATGTTTTTTAGATGTTTTTTGTAGCATATTTCCAGATAGCAAGTCATGTGTTTGGAAGAGAAATCTTTACAGCACATAATCTTTGAATCACAGTAATTTGGATAGAAAGATGCACCAGAAAAGAAGAAGAAAATCTATACACATATTGATAAACAGATTTATCAATACTGTTTAATACCTAGAGGGAAATGTGCAAAGTGCAACTAATTGCACCACAATCCTGGTGGAATTGACATATGATACTAAACTCTGTAACGCAATCAACACAATAGAGGAGAATATGTTATTACAAAGGGATCTGGATAAGTTGGAGGCCTGGGCAGAGAAGTGGCAGATGAGGTTTAACACCTCAGAAATGCAAGGTTATGCACATGGGGAGGAAAAACCCATTACATGATTACATGTTAAACAGAATAACGCTGGGTCAAAGTGAAATGGAGAAGGACTTGGGAATCCTGGTGGACAGTAAACTTAATTGTAGCAGCCAGTGTCAGGCAGCAGCTGCCCAGGCAATAGGATCATGGGGTGTATTAAAAGGGGCATAGATGCACACTATGAGAACATTATTCTCCCATTATACAAGTCACTGGTTAGACCAAACATGGAATACTGTGTACAATTTTGGGCACCAGTGCACAGGAAAGACATTGTAGAGCTTGAACAGGTACAAAGGCGGGCAGCAAAAATAATAAAAGGACTGGGTGGACTGCAATATCCAGAAAGATTAGCAAGGTTAGGGTTATTTAGTTTAGAGAAAAGATGGCTTTGGGGGGGCACATGATAAATATGTATAAATATATCAAAGGTCAATATAGAGATTTCTCTCAAGATTTATTTATACCCAGGACCCTATCTAGAACAAGGGGGCATCCTCTACATCAAGAGGAAAGAAAGTTTCTACATAAACATAGAAATAAATTCTTTACTGTAAGAGCAGGGAGACTGTGGAACTCTCTGCCAGAGGAACTTGTCACGGTGAATACAATAACAGAGTTCAAAAAGGGCCTGGATGCATTTCTAGAGCGTAGTAATTTAACAAGTTATAATGACTAGGATTCTGGAGGAGGGTCATGGATCTAGGGATTTATTCTGATTGCCAGATTGGAGTCAGGAAGAATTTTTTTTCCCTAAAACGAGGACAATTGGCTTCTATCTCAAGGGGGTTTTTGCCTTTTCCTTGATCAACACTTTAGGATTAACACTTTAGCAAAATAGGCTGAACTGGATGGACGTCTGTCTGTTTTCAGCCTTACAAACGTAACTATGATTTACCCCATTATTCACAGCATTTCTCATAAATTGCAACTTTTGAGCTGTTTTACAATGAGCCCAACAAATTTATGGGAAAGTGGGTGGAACTTTACAAAGGGACGTGGTCTCTCACTCCCCAGCAAATTTATTAAAATGTGCGCCCCAAAAAAGGGCCGTTCAACCAAAAATCTAGATCCCAGGTGGCTTTCATTTTTTTAAACTGGAACACAAACAAATATGTGCCAAATTTATTAAGCCTTAATAAATTTAGCACATTTCACTCCTGTGCATTTTTCAATAGAACATGCATATATTCTACCAGTCTATTTTCCCCTTAGGCAGCTTAAACTTAGATAAGGTCAACGTTAGAACGTTTAGTCTCCGTTTACACCTATTAGTTGGCGTACTTTAAGCCACTAATTGAGCCAACATTTTGGAGCATTTTTTGGGTGCGTGGAGTTGCACGTTAAGCCACGCCCCTTTCTTTCAAGCAATGCCCATTTCACCAATGCCACACCCCTTTTATCAGACAATGAGCAGAAATGTCTAGAAACTGTCTAATATTCATAATAAATGTGGTGTAAAGCATCTACAGCAGTATTTTGCCACTAATTGCACCACAATACTGGATGAATTGACATAATAAATGTGAACCAATATTAATAACATAAAATTAAGTCACAACCAGAGATGGGCGAATTTCTCAAAAATTAGAGTCGATCACTTCGCCGACTTTTCCGACAAAATTCGTTTCGGTCTGAATTGCTTCGGGACAAATCACGTTAAAAAAAATAGCTATTTCCAGGCTGCACAGAGCCTGCAGGGTGCTATAGAACGCTGTGCCATGCTTAAATATGCAGAGGGAGATTGGTTTGGTTTTCATACAATGTTGTGTTTTAGTATGACACGCACATGATTGCCGCCGCTCTTAGAATCGCTTCACTATAAAATTCCCTGGGCACTTAAGAGGGCAAAACTGACCAAAAAACTCAAGCGGGAATGTAGCCTGATAAAGTCATGGCAGCGAAAGCTGGAAAAAAACAAGCTGAGAGCTCAGGTGGCAACATTAGTGACAGAGTGTGGAGGTGACGGCGGCAGCCACAGCAGCATGAGGTCAGAGAGTGGCACAATGACATTCTGGAGGTGACAAACACAGGAGTAGGTCACAGAGTGGCACAATGACACAGTGTGGAGGTTACGGCAGCAGCCAAAGCAGCAGCATGAGGTCAGGCAGTGGCACAATGACATTCTGGAGGTGGCAAAACAGTAGTAGGCCACAGAGTGGCACAAAGACAGAGAGTGGAGGTCACGGCAGGAGCAGCATGAGGTCAGAGAGTGGCACAATGAAACAGTGTGGAGTTGACGGCATCAACAGCAGCAGTATGAGGTCAGGCAGTGGCACAATAACATCTGGAGGTGGCAAAAACAGGAGTAGGCCACAGAGTGGCACAATGACACAGTGTGGAGGTCACGGCAGCAGCAGCATGAGGTCAGACAGTGGCACAATGACATTCTGGAGGTGGCAAAAACAGTAGTAGGCCACAGAGTGGCACAATGAGAGTGGAGGTGACGGCGGCAGGAGCAAGAGCATGAGGTCAGAGAGTGGCACAAAGACACAGTGGGGATGTCACAGCACCAGCAACAGCAGCAGCAGCATGAGGTCATAAAGTGGCACAATGACAGAGTGTGGAGGTGGGTGGTAATACCAGTCCCTGGTAAAGATGGTTGGTGGCAGATGGAGAAACTGTCAGCAGATGTGTGACATCAGGCGGGTGGCGGCATCAGAATAGTGGCTGAGGGAGGTAGTTTGAACCCAGACTCATTTCTCACAGTTTGGTTGAGGCGTCATGGCTGATGTAGTCTGACGCCTAAGGCATTAGTGTGTGGAAATCCTGGCCGATCCACGCCTGATTCATCTTGACAAAGGTCAGTTGTTCCACATTTCCCGTGGATAAGCGGGTTCTACGTGGGGTAACGATGGCCCCCGCCGCACTGAACACCCGCTCTGATGCCACACTACTGGCCGGGCAGGACAGCTTCTCCACTGCAAACTCGGCAAGTTGCGGCCACACATCCAGTTTGGCTGCCCAGTAGTCCAGCCGATCTTTTAACTGGGGTGGAAGAGTGCTGTCGAAGTAGGCCACCACCTCTTGGTTTAGGGACTGCTCCAGGTCCTGCTGCTGCAGGCGACTGACCTCCTCACTAGGCGGGTGAAGGAAGCTGCTCATCAGTGACTCCAGACTTAGGTTGCTGATGATGGAGCTGGTACTGCTCCTAAACCCCCGCCTTCTCCCAGCAGCCGAGGCAGTAGTACGTGAGCGCTGAGGAACCCCCTGGTCAGACCTGTCAGAGGAGGGACGATGCCGCACATGGGCAGCGGCCAACTGACTACGGAGGATTTCCCTATAATATTTGAGTTTGTCCTCCCTCTCAATAGCTGGGAAAAAGGCTCCCATTTTGGACCGGTAGCGAGGGTCCAATAGGGTGGAGAGCCAGAAGTCGTCCCTCTGCCGGATGCTGACTATTCGGCTGTCACTAGCCAGGCAAATCAGCATGCTGTGGGCCATCTGCACAAATGACTCCGAGGGGCTCCCTGCCTCCATCTTCACTGTATACTGCCACGGTGCTTGCGGGTCACCTGCCTCATCTTCCTCATCTCCATCTACCTCCTCCAGCTGCTCCTGCTCCTCCTCTCTTGTCACCTGGGTAGAAAATCCACTCATTTCACCAGACACTGCTTCTGCTCCAATGTCCTCCTCCTCCATTTTAGTCCCCACTGGACTCATGTGGCTGCGAGATGTAGTCGCAACATCTCCAGTCCCCTGCCCAGACAGATTTTTTAGCATCTGTTCCAGGACATGAAGCAGTGGAATGACGTTATTCATCCCATAGTCCTGGTGACTGACAAATAACATGGCCTCCTCGAATGGCCTCAACAAACGGCAGGTGTCACGCAAGAGCTGCCACTGGCTGACATCAAAGTTACACAGGAGAGTACTCCTGTCCGCCTGGATCATCAAAAAATCGTTAATGGCCTTTCTCTGATCATACAGTCGGTCCAACATGTGCAGGCTGGAATTCCAACGGGTGGAAACATCGCATATCAGAGTGTGATGGGGGAGGCCGTTCTAACGCTGCAATTGGAGGAGGGAGTTCCTGGGTTTGTAGGAATGGATGACGTGCACAGTTTCCTAGCCATTTTCAGAATCTTCTGAAGATCGGTGGAAGACTTCAAGAACCTTTTCACAACCAGATTGAACACATGCTCCATGCAGGGCGCATGGACCATGCCTCCTCGGTGCAGCGCGGACACCATGTTACTCCCATTGTTCGTCACCATGGTTCTGATTTGCAGTTGGCGCGGAGAAAGCCACACATCGATTTCTTGCTGCATGACATAGAGCAGTTCCTCCCCTGTGTGACTTCGTTCGCCGTGGCAAGCCAGGTGTAGAACTGCGTGACACCGCTGTGCCTACACAGTGGTATGATGGAGCAGTACTTGTGGAGGCTGAGATGGTGGTGGTGGTGGAGGAGGAGGTGGACATTGGTGCAGGAGCCGCATTTTGGGACAACGTGCAGGGGGAAAGCGGCGTCTCCTGTCCAAGTTGTTGGTGGGGCCTGGGCAGGAAGAAACATTCACCCAGTGGGCCGTAAAGGACATGTACGGGCCCCGGGACCATAGTTACAAGCTCCAGACGCCCGCACTGCCATGCACCTTGGAACAAACTGATAAGCTCAAGGATGGCCCACTTTCTGTTCTACTTTAATTATGAAGCGCTGGTACTGCCTTTTTGGAAAAGAAATTAGGCTTAAAAACTCTCCATCTCGGCTCGGCACAAGCCATTAGTTCTCTGAACGGTGCCAAGTCTACCATTTGGAAAGGGAGGGACTGCAGTACCAACAACTTGGACAGGAGCACGGTCAGCTGCTGCACCTTAGGATGGTTGGTTGCATACTGTTGTCTCTTTGCAATCGCCTCGCTGAACGACTGCTGGCGCCATGAGTAGTGAGGAGCAGGAGCATCTGGACCGGGAGATGATGGCAAAGAGAAACAGCTCCCTTCTACAGAGGTGGTGGAGCCTTGACTGGCTGCAATGGCATGCGTGCCACTGGCCGCTGCTGCTTCTGCTGCGGCGGCAGGATGGACCACCACATCTGAGCCACGTTTCTCCCAGGCCACCGGATGGTGACGCTGCATGTGTTGACGCAGGGCCGTGGTCCCAAAACGTTAGTCCCTGCCACGCTTCACTTTCTGCCACGATTCTACAATATACCCATATTCGGCCCCTTTCCGGTGTCTTAGCAAAGAACTGCCACACCGCCGAGTAGCTGATTTTACGGCCAACGCTCCGCACTGAGTGACTACTGCCGCCGCTGCCTTGCTGAGCTCCTGTGCCGCTACTTTCTTGGACCTACGAAGCGAGTTTTCTACCCTGTGGCCGCTTGGCTCCCGACCTCACACTGCTGCTACCCTTGCTGACTCACGGCCCACACAACCCACTTGCGGGCTGTGCCGCTGCCTGATGCGCAAGCTGACCCCCTTTTTCCTGACGATGATGAAGCCCTTGTTTCACCCGGCTCCCAAGTGTGGTCGGCTACATCATCTATTTGTGTTAAATCGTCACTACTGTCCTCATCACCGGTCTTGGTATGCAGAGGCTGACCCCTCACAACATGACCTCCCATGCCACTCTCCACATCTATACTTTGCCGCCTACTGCAAGAAGCAGGGGATATTGGCCCCATTTCTTCACTGCCAAGTAACTGCTGACTGCCCTCCTCAAATTATTTCTCCTTGCTATATAGTGGCGCTGAGCCCAGACCACATAGTAGATCTCTGGCTGAGGGAATCGGATGGGGCAGAGGCGGGTTGAGGACAGGTGAGGGCCGCTGATCCGCTCCCGGGCCATGCCAACTAAGGGTTGTGTCTGATGATCCCTCCAACTCTTGGCTGGGGTTGTCAGATTTCATCTGGGAGGAAGTGGATGACCTAGTCAACCAATCAAGAACCCTTGGGTTGCTAGTCAGCACACGACCGCTAGATGACAGTGGCAGTTGTGGCCTCACCGAGTGACCCTTGCTGCGACGTCCCCTTGCTGTGCTGCGACCTGGGCCTGCTCCAGGAATGTTTGTGCCACTGCCACTCGCAGGTGAAGAGCCTGCCACCTCTCTGTCTGACATACTGTTTGTTCTAAAATGTACAGACACTGTTTGATGAAGATATCTGCATATGATATATATTTGACGCCAAATTAACCCAGTAACAAGCTTTGGGGAACCCTTTTGGGTATAAATTGCGCTCCACAAATGGCCAGGAAAAATTGACTTGTATGTGCCGTTTAAAAAACTCTGTGTATTTACTGAATATAAAAACACAAACAGGCTTTAATTAACCTTCGGGTGTGAATTATGCTACAGAATTTCTTCTGTGGTGGTGAAAAACAAAGTTTTTTTACTGATTACAATGCAGAAAAATACTTAGTTAACCCTTGGATGTAAATTGCGCAAAAGAATTGAACAGCCAAAAACTACCAGCTTTGTATCGTGTTACAATGGCGTGTATTTTACGCTACACAACAAGAGAAAAACTTATAATTAACCTTCAGTTATGAATTATGCTACAGGAAAAATGACTTTTTTGCCGGTGAGAAAGACGGTTTCTTTTAGTCACCACAGCAGCAGATCAATTAACCCCTGGATGTAAATTGCGCAAAAGAATTGAGCAGCCAAAAACTACCAGCTTTGTAGCGTGTTTTCAATGGCGTGTATTTTACGCTACACAGCAAGAGAAAAACTTGTAATTAACCTTCGCTTGTGAATTATGCTACGGCAAAAATGTCTTTTTTGCCGGTGAACGAGACGCTTTCTTTTAGTCACCACAGCAGCAGAACAACACTTAATTAACACCTGGATGTAAATTGCGCCAAACAATTGAGCAACCAAAAATGAAGTGGTATTTGTATTGTAAAACGCGTTTCTTTAAATGAAAAACAACAGGAACAGGCTTAGATAATCCTTGGATATTCAATGTGCTGTGAGCAGATAGCTTTAAAATGTATATGCAGCTGCACTGGATGCACACTGGACTTCAGATCCAATACCCCACAAAATCAGAAATAGAACTTTTAGCAGTCTCTGAGACAATCTGTGACGCCCCCTAAGAATCGCTGGATAAAAATAAGTTCTTTAGTAAGAGCTATAATAAGCAGCCGCGGCAGCACCTTCCCTAAACAGTACAGTGAGAGTGGTATGAGCTCCCAGCATCGCGTCCGGACTTATATATTGCGGTGACGTCACAGAATCCAGCCGGTCTCTGATTGGCTTCATCTCTGCACATGTCATGTAGGCTATGCCCTTCTTCCTCCCAGAGTTCTTTGCCCCATGTAAGCCATGTGCTCACAGCCATTTTATCAAAACAAAAGCCACTTCGTTCACCCGAAGTACCCCAAACTTCGACTTTGTTCAGAATCGAAGTTTTCCTGAAATTCTAAACGAATTCCACTTCGTTAGAATTGATTCGCCCATCTCTAATTATGATGTTCTGTAGCAGCTGATGTATTATGGGTCTCTGCAGCATCAGAGCTGTGTGTCTTGATGTTCTGCAGCAGCTGATGTATGTAGTATGATGTTCTGTAGCAGCTGATGTATTATGGGTCTCTGCAGCATCAGAGCTGTGTGTCTTGATGTTCTGCAGCAGCCGATGTATGTATTATGATGTTTTGCAGCATCTGGGACACAGAATTTTATAATACACATTACATATTAGTTAATCAGGAGAAGAAATTTCCTAAAAAAAAAGTAAGTTGTAAAAGACTGCTTCCTACGAGATAGTGTTTATATACCGCGGCTTATTATCATATAATAAAGTTCTAACATTAAAATGTGATATTTACAGAAAAACTATTTTTCCTACAGAAGTTTATACAGGAAACTCTCAGGCAGTGGACAGATGACACATACTGGATAGGACTTCAACGTGATGGAGATGACTGGAGATGGCTGGATGGAAAACATTATACCAGCAGCTTGTAAGTGACTCCCTGACACTAGCAGATGCTGGTCATTACTGTGACTGTGAATACATCTGATAACCTGTGTCTGCTCTTTCCTTATAATTACTGATTTCTGGTCATTTTTTGTTTTATTTTCTTGTTACAGGTTCCAGATAAAGATGCAATCATCAGGACAATGTGTAGTAATGACTAAATCTAGTTGTTATACGAGGAGTTGCAATTCTACACAAAGATGGATATGCCTCAAAGATGCTGTGAGGATCTGACCATTAATATTACTATAATAAAAATAAAGGTGATTCGTAATTGCTTAGTATAATAACATTCGTTAGTGCATCAAGGGAGAAACGATTGTCACGTAGTTTTATCGCCTAAGATACAGACATAGGTAGGACGCTAAGGTAACGCATGTATTTGTGTCAGCTCACTATTCTGTATCAGGCCACATTGACAAAATCCAAAAAGGTTCCAGATCTCTGGAAAATTCAGACACCTTGGAGCAGATTTATCAATAGTGCTATAAAATACATCATTTTATGACATGAAGAGAATCACACAAATTTTTTAAATTCACTATATACATTGCACACTCTTCTCTTATTTATGATGCCTCATGTCTGATGTATTTGCCTGATTGGTTGACGGGTGATCACCTCTGAGGGGTTAAATACTGATAGAGAATGGACAGCCTCCTCTTTCTGCTTGGAAATCCAGCATCACTCCCTCTCCCAGTTTTCTGGGCTTATTTTTGAGGCTTTATTTTTTCTTTATAGTCTTTTTCTTACATAAGTTACATTGGATAGATCTTTGCAAAAGATATGATGAAGGATAATTTTGGTTTAAGAAACACCAGCTTAG
This sequence comes from Phyllomedusa bahiana, assembly GCA_025379985.1. Taxonomy (NCBI): domain Eukaryota; kingdom Metazoa; phylum Chordata; class Amphibia; order Anura; family Hylidae; genus Phyllomedusa; species Phyllomedusa bahiana. Next base: position 41,861 of record JAODAL010010759.1, on the reverse strand, counting down.
GCATTGTGACCTTGCTTAGCAGTATAAAGTGTTGGAAACCATTCCTGGTAAGGAGAAGATTACGCTCAGACTAGCAACTGGTATAGCGGAATGCAATTACAGCTGTTGTAATTGGGCCTCATGGTGGCTCACTGGTTATCACTGTTACTGTACCTTGCACAGCTTGGGTATTAGGACAACATTTACAAGGAATTTATATCTTCTTCTTGTGATTCCCTGATTTACCTCCTATTACTCCGCTTTCCCCCATTCTGAAAGTCTAATCTGGAATCTAGATTGTGCGCTCCAATGGGGACAAAGGCCAATGAGAATAATGCCCATCTCTGTACAGGGCTGTGGAATTTATCAGTGCTAAATAAATGGATTAAATAAATAAAACTCAGTACTATATCTGGATGGATTTATAAACCCTAACTTTTATATATTATACTAACATAAAATAAATATATACTGTATATATTGACCACAAAGGAAAAAGGCACACAATAGAAATAAGGTCAAGGACCCTCCTACCCCAATTCAGAAGTGACATAATCCAGTTGTTTTCCTGCTTCTTAGAGACTTCCATGTTAAAATGAAAACTTGTATGTTTCAGAGAAAATGAGGGAAGCTACAATCTGGTCCTATGAAATGCTATACTCAGCCCTTCCTAACAAAAATAGGGTCATCTCCACAATTAAAAAATAGATTTTTTAAAAAAAAAAAAAAAAATATAAAAAAAAAAAAACAAAAAAAAAAAAAAAAAAAAAAAAAAAAAAAAAAAAAAAAAAAAAAAAAAAAAAAAAAAAAAAAAAAAAAAAAAAATAAAAAAAAAAAAAAAAAAGAAAGAAAAAAAAGAAAAAAAAAAAAAAAAAAAATTTTTAAAAAAAAAAAAAAAAAACGAAAACAAAAAAAAAAAAATAATAAAAAATAAAAAAAAAAAAACAAAAAAAAAAAAAAAAATTATAAAAAAAAATTTTTTAAAAAAAAAAAAAAAAAACAAAAAAAAAAAAAAAAAAAAAAAAAAAAAAAAAAAATTAAAAAAAAAAAAAAAAAAAATTTTTGAAATTTTAAAAAAAAAAAAAAGGTGTGGGACCCGCATAGAACCTAGATAGGTTCTAAAACTAATACCTCCCAATGTGTTCCCTTTGTGAGCATACAAGGAATAAATCAAGGGAGCCCAATGGGTAAATATTGCAATACAAACACAATAAAGTAATAAGCAATGAAAATGCAGGACAGCAATGTCTGGTAAATGATCAGCAGTGGCTGATATGATTTTCAAAGTTACTAAGAGTAGGCAGACAATTATTGCAATAGTAATACAACTGTATATCAAATCATATCTGTTGGGCACAGACATTACAGCACTCACACTGGTATAAACCAATGCCCAGAGAAACTAATGACATGTCACAGGACTTCAGCCCGAATGTACCTGTTACAGCGCATACAGGTGCAGGATCAGCATCTGACATGATAACTCTGCACCTGTGAGTCTATTATAGGATATTAGGGATGAGACCCACAATCCCACGTGATGTACATGTTGGATACCTCATTTGTGTCACTCTCATGCATTACTGGGAGTCCCCAGCAGGAGGGAGCAGTGGCAGTAACACAGTCACCTAGATAGACTTGCTGTTATCATGGGGCCAGTAGGGCAGCATTCAAATGTCAATAGATGAAAACGTGGGAATTGCAGCTAGTTTGTATGACCAGATTTACTCATTTTAATAAAGAAGTTATTTAATTATTCAAGCGTTGTGTTTTATTTCTACATATTGATAGTAGATGATATTAATAGGTGAGTATACTAGACAGGTATTCTATTTTACATCCCTAAAATAACAAGTAAAAAGTTAGATGAAATAAAAAGGCAAGTTAATTTCGTAGAAAAAAACATATAGGTTCTTGGTTATAGAGTAGATTTATAAGCCAAATATAGGTGATAATTGTAATCTACAAATGTGGGGGTATAAGGACCTGCGATGAACCAATAAGGTCGACCATAATCTCTCTATATTAAAATAGATTTTGTTGTCTATGTGCGGCCAAACAAATAGAAAAATCTGCTCTCTAGCACGACTGTTCTCAATATATTAGCAAAAAATCTGAATTTGTCTAGATTTTTAAGACCACTAGTTAACTCAATGTTACACAAAACTGCTGCTACTACTGGTAAATGTTAAACATTTCCAATAAATCTGCTCCAATGGTCCAATAATGGGCCACTTTTTGCGGCATTTTATGACATATTTTTGGCACACCACAATAGTTATGTGCCCCATTATTATTTAGATAAGGAGGTCATCAATGTATCTACCATACCAGTGTATATGCTGAAAAAAGGGATTCTGTAATACAAAAATGTATAACACCTACCACCAAGCTATAATCAAATTTGCCAAAGATGGACAGTACTTTGCTCCAATGAAAGCTTTTTTTTACGAGAATTATTTTCTTACTACATTATGAAAAAATAATGTGTCGTAAAGTAAATAACAGCTTGTAACATAGTTTTGTAGATCTTCAGTATTAGAATTTGTTAAAATGAAACTCAGGGCCATAACTGCTACTGAGATTGGACAAATACAGTGACTGTAGATCACAACACAACAGGTGTACTTTGTTGTACATACACCGCAAGACATCACGAGTGTCTTAGACTGAGTTCAGACGGCGCATTCAGAAGCATACCTGTGTGCGGAAAAATACGCCTGCTGTTGAAATTACGCACAGACCAGCGTATACTTTCAATGGCCTGGCTCCCACTGACTTTCATTTTCCTCGGCGCATACTTCCCTGAAAAAAAGTGACATGTCCCTTCTTTTTACTGCCGGTACTGGTGTCAGATATAAAAGAGGTTACTTAAACAAAAATTGGCTAGAGTTCATATATTTTTTTAGGGGGTGTTAGGCTATTGCGTGAATTTCGCACCCCAAGTATGCCACACAAATACGTTATGTGAACATACTAGAGATGGGCGAATTGATTCTAACGAAGTGGAATTATCTTACAATTTCAGGAAAACTTCGGTTCGAAACGAAGTCAAAGTTTGGGGTATTTCGCGTGAATGAAGTGTGCTTTTGATTGATAAAATGGCTGCAAGCACATGGCGTTACATGGGGCAAAGAACTCTGGGAGGAAGAAGGGCATAGCCTGCATGACATGTGCAGAGATGAAGCCACTCACAGACATAAATCTAATTTTACCTATTTGGGTTAAATTTGTAGCAAAATTCACAGTGAAGAAAAAAAACCAATTAAAAAATAACTTTTACTTGATATACATTAAAAGAGTGCCCTTCCAAAATGGAGGACCCACAGCAAAAACACCAAAATTTGTTCTCCTAGAGAGGGAGAAATGCTAGTTCCTCTAAATCTAGATATCCAATACAGTAGTGCTGACCCCAGGGGTGAAAATCGCCCCCTTCGGCGGAGTAGTCGCCCCAACAAGAGCGGCCCCACCTATTGAGAGCGCACCCTAGGTCAGACACCCCCGTTGAAACAATTCCTAAAAGGATATCAGCAAGACTCCCATATATGCTATAGACACTCTAGGAGAGACAATTCTATCCACATAAAATCATTCTTTTAGTCAAAAGCACAAAAAAAAACAAAAAAAAAAACCAAACGTTCTGTTGTGTCATTGATTCAAAACCCGTGTGATTTGTTCAAGACCCGACGCGTTTCCCCAAAACGATCATATAGGGGTTCATCAGGGGTAACAAAAGAACATTTAGCCGATCCACACTGAGGCATCAGACACATCATGAATCTGTATCTTATTGGATTATCTTGATGGCATTACCACCATTAAGGACATCATTGCTAAGTATCTTTATCTATTAGTCTATGTATGCTGTGATTTTAGTCTTGTGGCTAAATGTTCTTTTGTTACCCCTGATGAACCCTATATGATCGTTTTGGGGGAAACGCGTCGGGTCTTGAACAAATCACACGGGTTTTGAATCAATGACACAACAGAACGTTGTTTTTTGTTTGTTTTTTTTTGTGCTTTTGACTAAAAGAATGATTTTATGTGGATAGAATTGTCTCTCCTAGAGTGTCTATAGCATATATGGGAGTCTTGCTGATATCCTTTTAGGAATTGCTTCAATGGGGGTGTCTGACCTAGGGTGCGCTCTCAATAGGTGGGGCCGCTCCTGTTGGGGGCGACTACTCTGCCGAAGGGGGCGATTTTCACCCCTGGGGTCAGTACTACTTTATTGGATATCTAGATTTAGAGGAACTAGCATTTCTCCCTCTCTAGGAGAACAAATTTTGGTGTTTTTGCTGTGGGTCCTCCATTTTGGAAGGGCACTCTTTTAATGTATATCAAGCAGAGATGAAGCCAATCAGAGACCGGCGGGATTCTGTGACGTCACCGCACTATACAGTCATATGAAAAAGTTTGGGCACCCCTATTAATCTTAATCATTTTTAGTTCTAAATATTTGGGTGTTTGCAACCCGCCATTTCAATTTCATATTCTAATAACTGATGGACACAGTAATAAATTTCCAGATTGAAATGAGGTTTATTGTACCAACACAAAATTGCAATAAGCATTAAACCAATTTTTACTGGTGCAAAAATTATGGGTACCCCTTTTCATTTTATTGATTGAATACTGCTAACTACTTTTTACTGACTTTCTAAGCACAACATTGGTTTTGTAACCTCACTGAGCTTTGAACTTCATAGCCAGGTGTATCCAATGATGATAAAAGGTATTTAGTGGCCAATTGCAAGTTGTTCTCCTATTTGAATCTCCTGTGAAGAGTGGCATCATGGGTCCTCAAAACAACTCTCAAATGATCTGAAAACAAAGATTGTTTCAACATAGTTGTTCAGGGAAGGATACAAAAGTTGTCTCAGAGATTTAACCCGTCAGTTTCCACTGTGAGGAACATAGTAAGGAAAAGGAAGACCACAGGGGCATTCTTGTTAAGGGCCCCGAAGTGGCAGGCCAAGAAAAATATCAAAAGGCAGAGAAGAAGAATGGTTAGAACAGTCAAGGACAATCCACAACCACCTCAAAGAGCGCAGCATCATCTTGCTGCAGATGGTGTCACTGTGCATCGGTCAACAAGACAGCACACTTTGCACAAGGAGAAGCTGTATGGGAGAGTGATGCGAAAGAAGCCGTTTCTGAAAGTACGCCACAAACAGAGTCGCCTGAGTATGCAAAAGCACATTTGGACAAGCCAGCTTCATTTTGGAAGAAGGTCCTGTGGACTGATGAAACAAAGATTGAGTTGTTTGGTCATACAAAAAGGCGTAATGCATGGCATCCCAAAAACACAGCATTGCAAGAAAAACACTTGCTACCCACTGTAAAATTTGGTGGAGGTTCCATCATGCTTTGGGGCTGTATGGCCAATGCCGGCACTGGGAATCTTGTTAAAGTTGAGGGTCGCATGGATTCAACTCGGTATCAGCAGATTCTTCAGAATAATGTACAAGAATCAGTGATGAATTTGAAGTTACGCCGTGGATGGATATTTCAGCAAGACAATGATCCCAAAACACAGCTCCAAATCTACTCAGGCATTCATGCAGAGGAACAATTACAATGTTCTGGAATGGCCATCCCAGTCCCCAGACCTGAATATCATTGAACATCTGTGGGATACTTTGAAGCGGGCTGTCCATGCTCGGCGACCATCAAACTTAACTGAACTTGAATTGTTTTGTAAGAGGAGATGGTCAAAAATACCTTCATCCAGGATCCAGGAACTGATTAAAAGCTACAGGAAGCGAATAGAGGCTGTTATTTTGCAAAAGGAGATCTACTAAATATTAATGTCACTTTTTCTGTTGTGTCCCATACTTTTGCACCGGTCAAATTTTGGTTTAATGCATATTGCCACATTTTGTGTTAGTACAATAAACCTCATTTCAATCCGAAATATTACTGTGTCCATCAGTTATTAGATATATCAAATTGAAATGGCTGTTGCAAACACCCAAATATTTAGAACTAAAAATGATTAAGATTAATAGGGGTGCCCAAACTTTTTCATATGACTGTATAAGTCCGGGCGTGACGCTGGGAGCTCATACCGCTCTCACTGTACTGATTAGGGAAGGTGCTGCCGCGGTTGCTTATTATAACTGATCCTAAAGAACTCATTTTTATACAGCGATTTTTGGGGAGTGTCTCAGCTTGTCTCAGAGACTGCTTCTCTTAACGTTCTATTTCAGATTTTTTGGGGTATTGGATCTGAAGTCCAGTGTGTGTCCAGTGCAACTTTATATACATGTTAATGCTATCTGCTCACAGCAAATTGAATATCCAATGGTGATCTAAGCCTGTTCCTGTTGTATTCATATAAAGAAACAGCGTTTTTACAATACAAATACCACTTAATTTTTGGCTGCTCATTTCTTTTGCGCAATTTACATCCAGGGGTTAATTAAGCGTTGTTCTGCTGCTGTGGTGACTAAAAAACCTATGATTTCACCGCCAAAAAAGACATTTTTCCTGTAGCATAATTCACAAGCGAAGGTTAATTACAAGTTTTCCTCATTTTGTGTAGTGTAAAAAACATGCCATTGTAACACGCTACAAAGCTGGTAGTTTGTGGTTGCTCAATTGTTTGGCGCAATTTACATCCAGGGGTTAATTACGCGTTGTTCTGCTGCTGTGGTGACTACAAGAAACCTATTATTTCCCTATCGTCCTCAGGCAGCACACAATGGGTTAATCTTCTCTCCCCAGCTCTTGACAGAAGAAAAAAACAAGCATCAGGTTCAATCAATTAACATTACCCCACATCCTCTCACTCCATAAAAGCACCACTGAAACAAGGAATCGGACGTGTTTTTTTCTTCTGTCCCCGGCAGACTTTGTGCTTCTATACACTTGAAGACCAGCAAGTTCTCAATGGATCTGTTTGGCCTCTATTACCTGGCATTCCAGAGATTCTGGTACAGCCAGTGTGCATAGCATGTCACAGCCTGCATGCAAGTTATGTTGCTGCTATGCAGCACTACACAGCTGACTAAGAGTACTTCTGTCTCCCTGTGGCCTTTCAGATGGGTGGAATCACAGGTGGAGATACTTCAGTTTATCACTAGGCGATATTTGCTTAGCTTTATAAGGTTGCTCCAGCAATATCCTGGTGCCAGCACTTTGCCAGGCAGCAACCTCTCCTCAGCACTAAGGTGAGTGGCTTTTGGCTGTGTAACATGCATATGCTTGGTTCAAGCTTTTTTGGGGCTAGTCAGATTTCTTCCTTTCCTTGCTCCATTTATTTAGGCAGTTTGCCTAGTCTGTTGATAATGTTTTAATAATCCCCATAAAGTGCATATCTTCTTAAAAAAAATTTCTGTATTGTTACAGATGTCTAGTAATGAGCATAGAAGGGGTAAAAGCAACAAGAAATCTAAGCACAGGCTCTGTGTTAAATGTACCCAGCCACTTCCTGATGAATGGGATTCTGAAGTATGTCAGCTATGTGAGACAAGGGAAGAATCTTCTGAAGTCCAAACTGAGGCCAAACAATTCTTTGGATGGTTCAAATCTCAGCTCCTGGAAACATTTCAAGAGATTAGGGAAAGCCAACAGGTTTCCAGGAAACGTAAACATATGGACCTTCAGTCCTTGGATCTCTCTGCATCCTCTTCACATTCTGCAGGTTCCAAAATACTTTCTGAAGGGGAGATAGACTCTGACTCTGGTGATTCTGATACAGGTCTTCAGGAAGATTTCTTTTTGTTCAGTACAGAAAAAGCCAGCTCCCTTGTTAAAGCAGTTAAACAGACTGTGGAGGATAGTGATCATAGAGAAATCCAAACAAGGAAGCAGTCTCTATTTTATTTTCCCCAAAAATCTGGCAGAGTACTCCCTGACCATCCTCTGCTTAAAGAAAATTTTCAGTGGGATTGGGATAAACCCGAGAGAAGACCAGACCTAGGGTCCAGGTTTAAATCTATGTACAAGTTGGATCCAAAATCTTCTGAAGATGGTTTTCTCCTCCTAAAGTAGACTTAGCAGCTGCGCGCCTGTCTAGAAAAACTTGTTTTCCATCTGAAGAATCCTCCTTACTTAAGGATACTATGGATAGGAAAGCTGAAACCCTCTTAAAACGTACCTATTCTGCTTCTGCTGCAGCTTGTCAGGCCGCTATGGCTACCTTCCCAGTCGCTAGAGCTCTTAGAATTTGGCTAAGTCAGCTAACCAAGGATATTCAAGAGGGAAGGCCAAGGGAGGAAATCTTGAAGTATATTCCTAACCTCAAACTTGCATCTGAATTTTGACATACTTTCTATTGAATGTTTTAAAACTAAATTCCAAATCCATTACACTAACTACCTCAGCCAGAAGAGCTCTTTGGCTTAAGGAATGGGGGAGGTGATGTACATTCCAAAAATCACTTTTGTGCGCTACCCTTTCATCCAAGCAGTCTTTTTGGTCCACAACTGACGGAAATTCTTAAAAATCTTAGTGATGATAAAGGGGCTTCCTTTCCACAGCCACCCAGAAAACGCTTTAGATCCTTTTGTCCACAAAGAAGAAGATCTCCAAGGTTCAGATCTAATTTTCGTAGAGGCAGGCAACAAAGCTATGGCCAAGGGAGAGATGTTCCAACCGCATCCTATGTTAAAAGAAAGTCCTTCTCTTCATGTAGTCAAATATAAGGAACGGTCACGCACACCTGAGGAGCAGCTGGGTAGGCGGGTGCAAAGTGGAAAATATGCTCAGTAATATAAATATATAGATCCACTGCACACCTGGGGTCGTTGAGTGCAAAAAAGGGTATTTATTTACATATGTACAGGCATAGCTATTAAACTGTAGTCAAGGATGAATGCACAAAGTTCAAAAATGCATAATCAAACAGGTGTTTTACATAGGTAAATGGATGTCATACAAATGTCGACGTTTCGGCGTATGCCTTTCTCAAGAGACATCTGTAAGAGAATAAAGATAATGAGTACCGAGATGTATAGGAATTATAGAACGGAGAATGTGGAAGGAGAAGGGAAATTGAGAAGAAAAAGAGAAGTACCGATAAGGGAAGAGAGAGGAGGAGGGATCCATGGCTAAGCGGTGGGTGAAAAAATGGAGGAATAGTAGTAGGGTATATAGTGGTGAGCTAATATAGAAGGTAGAATCTTACCCAAAATGAGGCAGAAGAGTCTGTAATAATAATAGGTATGTAGGTATCACCTGGGATATAGGATATATACTGAAAAAATAAATTAGATAATAGGTAAACAGTGGGTACAATAGTAAGAGCATAAGAGGGGGCTATAGTAAGGGTATTACCGAAGATGGCAAAGTATAATGGGCTCCGGTGGGCACGCTAGGGGCGGCCAGGTAGTATGCCTATAAGGGCTGTAAAATAAATAAAGGTAAGTAAGAGGATAAACAAATAAGTGGAGAACTAAACAAGGTGTAAAAACAATAGTAGGGAGGCCCTAATAGAGGAGTGACTAACCTGAGGAATAGGAGAATAAGCGTGGCGTCCGGAGGCAGTAGCGCTATGTCGGTGAATGACCGGCTGCGCGGGCGTCCGGAAATAGCTGCCTGCGCGTGCGCGGACGGCTGCGCCTGCGCAGTAGAGAGAAAGACGTGAGTAAGGGTGAGGGCAAAGAATAGTGTGGTGCACATGCGCAGATAGCTGCGCATGCTCAAACGATGCAGAAATCTTAATACTGTAAGCTGCGGAGAAGAGTAGCTCCTGAATGAGGGTAGAGAGTTTTCGGTAACAAGAAAGAAGACCAATATGGGTAAAATATTTGAGGAGTCATTCTGGAGCAATTGTAGAAGTGGGATAGGGAGATAAGAGATTAAAGTAAGGGAATGAATAGTGGGTATAAAGGGGAAAGGAAAATAAAATATAAAGATAGAAAGATGTCACACTGGAAAAGGGCAAGCGTATATTACCATATGGCAGCTACAGGTCATTTGATCTGTAAAGAAATGATAGATCATGAGGCACAGTATACACATCTGAAGTCTTGTATAGAAAAATAGAGACATGATTATGGGTGTATTAAGGAAGTATATATATACAAAATGATCGCAAGTATATATGAAAATTAGAATGATCTCAAGTATATATGAAACATCTATGGACCATAATTATGTGACAACATCTCCAAAGCTCTTAGACAAGGACTTCGTATTTCATGTCGTACTCGCGATTCAAGCCGGAAGGTTCCAAGGTTGATAAAGTGTGGATCCAGAAGCGTTCTCTTTGAAGTAGGGTGGCTACGCTATTGCCACCTCATGTGTATACTGTTCCCTAATTCTCTCTACCCTCATTCAGCATCTTCTCTTCTCCGCAGCTTACAGTATTCCGTTTTCTGCTTCTTTTGCGCATGCGCAACTCTCTGCGCATGCGCAACACACTATTCTTTGCCCTCACCCTTACTCTCCTCTATTTCTCTACTGTGCAGGCGCAGCCGTCCGCGCACGTGCTGGCAGCTATTTCCGGACGCCCGCGCAGCCGGTCATTCACCGGCATAGCGCAACAGCCTCCGGACGCCACGCTTATTCTCCTGTTCCTCAGGTTAGTCACTCCTCTATTAGGGCCTCCCTACTATTGTTTTTACCCCTTGTTTAGTTCTCCACTTATTTGTTTATCCTCTTACTTACCTTTATTTATTTTACAGCCCTTATAGGCATACTACCTGGCCGCCCCTAGCGTGCCCACCGGAGCCCATTATACTTTGCCATCTTCGGTAATACCCTTACTATAGCCCCCTCTTTTGCTCTTACTATTGTACCCACTGTTTACCTATTATCTAATTTATTTTTCAGTATATATCCTATATCCCAGGTGATACCTACATACCTATTATTATTACAGACTCTTCTACCTCATTTTGGGTAAGATTCTACCTTCTATATTAGCTCACCACTATATATCCTACTACTATTCCTCCATTTTTTCACCCACCGCTTAGCCCTGGATCCCTCCTCCTCTCTCTTCCCTTATCGGTACTTCTCTTTTTCTTCTCAATTTCCCTTCTCCTTCCACATTCTCCGTTCTATAATTCCTATACATGTCGGTACTCATTAGCTTTATTCTCTTACAGATGTCTCTTGAGAAAGGCATACGCCGAAACGTCGACATTTGTATGACATCCATTTACCTATGTAAAACACCTGTTTGATTATGCATTTTTGAACTTTGTGCATTCATCCTTGACTACAGTTTAATAGCTATGCCTGTACATATGTAAATAAATACCCTTTTTTTGCACTCAACTACCGCAGGTGTGCAGTGGATCTATATATTTATATTACTTCTCTTCATGTAAACAGGAAAAGTTATGACGCCAAAAGGGTACCTCTAGTAGGAGCTCATCTCAGCATATTTCTCTCAGCCTGGCAAAAGACCACCTCAGATGTCTGGATTCTAGGGTCTATTCTGAAAGGGCACTCCCTAGATCTAAGAGAATTTCCTCCAGATACCTTTGTCTTGAATTCAGGTTCCAAATCCAGGCTGTGTCAGCTCCTAAGAGAATTTCTAGACAAAGGGGCCCTGGAATATGTTCCTTCACATCAAAGAGGCTTAGGCATATATTCTCGTGCCTTTGCAGTACCCAAAAAGAGCAGAGAGTGGAGACTAGTTGTCGATCTCACCTTCCTCAACAGATTCATTCTGAAGAAGAAGTTCATGTTGGAGTCCATAAAATCTGTCCTTTCTATTCTCCAACAGGGTGATTGGATGGCCACAATAGACCTCAAAGATGCATACCTACATGTTCCAGTTCTTCCAGCTCTCAGGAAATATCTCAGGATGGCTATAGAGGTGAACAACACCATTCATCATCTTCAATTCACTTGTCTCCCATTCAGTCTGTCCTCATCACTCAGAGTTTTCACCAAGATTATTTTTGCCCGAGCAGCAGAGCTCAGGATGAGAGGAATCTTTGTCATTCCATATCTCGACGATTGGTTTATCTGAGCTCCATCTCCAAGTCTTCTGAGGAAGCACATAGACATTACTATCCAGATTCTTTCCAATCACGGGTTAGTAAATTTCAAAAAATCTCATCTATCTCCAACGCAGGAGTGTGCCTTTCTGGGATTTGTAATCAAGTCCTTGCCCATGAAATTCATTCTATCACAAGAGAGAATTTCCAACATCAGAAACAGTGTTGCCTGGTTGATTACGGAACCCAAAGTTCGAGTGAGGAGGGCCATAAGTATTCTGGGTCTCCTAACATCCACCATAGAGGCAGTTCCTTGGGCCAAGAGTCATTTCAGGTATCTTCAACAAGATATTCTATCCTAGTGGAACAAATCTCCAATGGGGCTGGACAAACTAATGTGCATATCAGCCCAAACAAAGGAAGATCTCAAATTGGTGGTTGAATCCCTACCATCTTTACAAGGACCGGTCTCTCAAAATACTTCAGCAAATAACGATAACCATGGATGCTTCCAGCCAGGGTTGGGGAGCACACATCCAATCACTATGGGTTCAGAAGAAGTGGTCCCAAAAGGGAAAGAATACTTTCTTCCAATGTCAGGGAACGTCGGGCAGTCCCTCTGGCCCTGCTTCACTTCACACCTCTGTTAGATGGCAGGAGAGTCCTTATACAGTCAGACAACTCCGCCACAGTGTCCTATGTGAACAAACAGGGGGGCACCAGGAGTCGGACATTAATGAGGGAATGTCAAATGATTATGCACTGGGCGGAACAGAATGTTCCAGAACTTGCTGCAATACACATCAAGGGTATCATGACTTACCAAGCAGATTGGTTGAACAGGGAGCGCATGGATCCTTCAGAATGGAGTCTGAATCAAGAGATATTTCACCAAATCACAGCCAAATTTGGGGTTCCAGATCTAGACGTCATGGCCTCCAGAGAAAATGCCAAAGTCCACAGGTGTTGCTCCCTCTCCAAGCAAGATCTCCCGTTTCACCTGGACGGACTGTCTCTCAATTGGCAGGACTATCTGATTTATGTGTTCCCTCCAGTCCCGCTGATTCCCAGAGTCCTCAAGAAGATCAAGGACGAGAAGGCTACGGCAATATCAGTAATCCCATTCTGGCCACGAAGGGGCTGGTTTCCGCTCGTGTTGGAGCTATCGAAGGAAAGATTCTGGAAGCTACCCATGAGGGAGGATTTACTGTTTCAGAAGGGTCTAATCCATCCAGACCCGGAGAGGTTACATTTGACGGCTTGGAAGTTGACAGGCAAAATTTAATGGCAAAAGGTGTTTCAGAAGAGGTCATCAAAACACTATTAAGCTCCCTGAGACCTGCTACCTCTAAGATTTATTCCAAGGTCTGGAGAATCTTTTCTTCCTGGTGCAGTCGGAATTCTGTTTCTGCTCCCTCTGTGCCTTCAGTTCTACAATTTCTCCAACAAGGCTTTGATAAAGGCCTCAAGTTTAACACCCTTAAACTTCAATTTTCAGCTATAAATTTTTTTTCAGACAGTACTTTCTCTAATCAGCCTCTTATCAAGAGATTACTTAGAGGAATCCGAAATTTGAAACCTCCAATTAAGGTTCCAGTTTCATCCTGGGATCTGTCAGTGGTCCTGAAGTGTCTCTGTGGTCCTCCATTTGAACCCCTGGACCAGTGCAACATACGTCATCTAACCTGGAAAGCATTGTTTCTAGTGGCTATTACTACAGCCAAGAGAGTGGGAGAAATACAGGCTCTCTCTTGCCAAGACTCTTATCTTAAGGTCCACCCAGACTGTCTGATCCTTAGGTTAGTTCCGAGTTTTCTTCCCAAGATATCATCTGTGGAAAACATTAATCAGGAGATTTTCTTACCAAGTCTTTTATCAGAAGAACAGGCCTCTCATCCCTTGGATGTCAAAAGGGTAGTACAAGTATATCTGAACCAGTGTACGTCATTTAGGAAGTCAGAAATTTTTTTATACAATTTACAGGTCCTCGCAGAGGAGAAAGGGCAAGCAAGTCTTCTCTGAGTCACTGGATACGGGATACCATATCTTGGTGCTACGATAAAGAAAATCTTCCACTACCAAAAGAACTCAAGGCTCATTCTACACGCTCCGTATCAACTTCTTGGGCTGAGAAAAATATGCTTTCTCTGGATCAAATTTGCCGAGCAGCGACCTGGTCTTCTTCTTGCACCTTTGCCAAGCATTATAGACTAGGCACTCTTGTCGGTGGAGAGACAGCCTTCGGCAAATCTGTGCTGGAAGCTGCTTCTTTATAAACCCCACCCTCTTTATTTTGTACTGCTGTGCATATCCCATTGTGTGCTGCCTGAGGACGATAGGGAAAGTCAAAATTTACTCACCGAAATTTTTCTTTCCATGAGTCCGAAGGCAGCACAAGTGAAACCCACCCCTAAAAAGAAAAAGAAAAAAAAAGGAAATAAAAAATTTCACTGCTGCATAATACACGTCTGATTCCTTGTTTCAGTGGTGCTTTTATGGAGTAAGAGGATGAGGGGCAATGTTAATTGATTGAACCTGATGCTTGTTTTTTTCTTCTGTCAAGAGCTGGGGAGAGAAGATTAACCCATTGTGTACTGCCTTCGGACTCATGGAAAGAAAAATTTCGGTGAGTAAATTTTGACTTTCACCACCAAAAAAGACATTTTTCCTTTAGCATAATTCAAAAGCAAAGGTTAATTACAAGTTTTCCTCTTTTTGTGTAGCGTAAAAAACACGCCATTGTAACACGCTACAAAGCTGGTAGTTTGTGGTTGCTCAATTGTTTGGCGCCATTTACATCCAGGGGTTAATTAAGCGTTCTGCTCTTGTGGTGACTAAAAGAAACCTATAATTTCACCACCAAAAAAGACATTTTTCCTGCAGCATAATTCAAAAGCAAAGGTTAATTACAAGTTTTCCTCTTTTTGTGTAGCATAAAAAACACGCCACTGTAACATGCTAAAAAGCTGGTAGTTTGTGGTTGCTCAATTGTTTGGCACAATTTACATCCAGGGGTTAATTCCGCATTGTTCTGCTGCTGTGGTGACTAAAAGAAACTTATTATTTCACCGTCAAAAAATAAATTTTTCCTGTAGCATAATTCACAAGCGAAGGTTAATTACAAGTTTTCCTCTTGTTGTGTAGCATAAAAAACACGCCATTGTAACACGCTACAAAGCTGGTAGTTTTTGGCTGTTCAAATCTTTTTCGCAATTTACATCCAGGGGTTAACTAAGTATTTTTCTGCAGTTGTACTCAGTAAAAGAAACTTTGTTTTTCACCGCCACAGAAGAAATTCGGTAGCATAATTCATATCCGAAGGTTAATTAAGCCTGTTTGTGCTTTTATATTCAGTAAAATACACAGTTTTTAAACGGCACATACAAGTCACTTTTTCCTGGCCATTTGTGGAGCGCAATTTCTATCCAACGGTTACCCAAGCTTGTTTCTGGGTTCATTTGGAGTCAAATACAGGGTGTGTATTTATCATATATAGATATGTGCATCGAACAGTGTCTGTACATTTTAGAACAAACAGTATGTCAGACAGAGAGGTGGAAGGCTCTTCACCTGCGAGTGGCAGTGGCACAAACATTCCTGGAGCAGGCCCAGGTCGCAGCACATCAAGGGGACGTCTCAGTAGGGGGTCACTCGGTGAGGCCACAACTGCCACTGTCATCTAGCGGCCGTGTGCTGACTAGCAAGGGTTCTTGATTGGTTGACTAGGTCATCCACTTCCTCCCAGATGACATCTGACAACCCCAGCCAAGAGTCGGTGGCCACGTCAGACACAACCATTAGTTGGCATGGCCCGGGAGCGGGTCAGCGGCCCTCACCTGTCCTCAACCCGCCTCTGTCCCATCCGGTTCCCTCAGCCAGAGATCTACTATGTGGTCTGGGCTCAGCGCCACTATATAGCGAGGATGAACAATTTGAGGAGGGCAGTCAGCAGCTACTTGGCAGCGAAGAAATGGGGCCAATATCCCCCACTTCTTGCAGTAGGCGGCAAAGTATAGATGTGGAGAGTGGCATGGGAGGTCATGTTGTGAGGGGTCAGCCTCTGCATACCAAGACCGGTGATGAGGACAGCAGTGACGATGAAACACAAATAGATGATGATGTAGCCGACCGCACTTGGGAGCCGGGTGATGCACGGGCTTCAACATCGTCAGGAGAAGAGGGCGTCAGCTTGCACGTCAGGCAAGGGCGCAGCCAGCAAGTGGTTTGTGTGGCCGTGAGTCAGCAGGATAGCAGCAGTGTGAGGTCGTAAGCCAAGCGGCCACGGGGCAGTAGTCACTCATTGCTGAGCGTTGGCCGTAAAATCAGCTACTCAGCGGTGTGGCAGTTCTTTGCTAAGACACCGGAGGAGCCGAATATGGGTATATGTAGAATCTGTGGGCAGAAGGTGAAGTGTGGCCAGGGAGCTAACATTGGCACCACGGCCCTACGTCAACACATGCAGCATCACCATCCGGTGGCCTGGGAGAAACGTGGCTCAGATGTGGTGGTCCATCCTGCCGCCGCAGCAGCGGCCAGTGGCACGCATGCCATTGCAGCCAGTCAAGCATCCACCACCTCTGCAGAAGGGAGCTGTTTCTCTTTGCCATCATCTCCTGGTCCAGATGCAACTGCTCATCGCTACTCATGGCGCCAGCAGTCGTTCAGCGAGGCGATTACAAAGAGACAACAGTATGCGTCCAACCATCCTAAGGTGCAGAAGCTGACCGTGCTCCTGTCCAAATTGTTGGTACTGCAGTCCCTCCCTTTCCAAATGGTGGACTCTGCACCGTTCAGAGAACTAATGGCTTGTGCCGAGCCGAGATGAAGAGTTCCAAGCCGTAATTTCTATTCCAAAAGGCAGTACCAGCACTTCATAAATATGTAGAACAGAAGGTGGGCCAGTCCTTGAGCTTATCTGTTTGTTACAAGGTGCACGGCAGCGTGGACGTCTGGAGCTGTAACTATGGTCAGGGCCAGTACATGTCCTTTACGGCCCACTGGGTGAATGTGCTTCCGGCCCAGCCACACCAACAACTTGGACAGGAGACGCCGCTTTCTCCTCCACGTTGTCAAACTGCGGTTCCTGCGCCAATGTCCGCCTCCTCCTCCACCATCACCACCATCTCAGCCTCCACAAGTACTGCTCCGTCATACCAGATGTGTTGGGCACAGCGGTGTCACGCAGTTCTACACCTGGTTTGCCTTGGCAAATGACGTCACACAGGGGAGGAACTGCTCCACATCATACAGCAAGAAATCCATGTGTGGCTTTCTCCGCGCCAACTGCAAATCGGAACCATGGTGACGGACAATGGGAGTAACATGGTGTCCGCGCTACACCGAGGAGGGATGGTTCATGCACCCTGCATACCGCATGTGTTCAATCTGGTTGTGAAAAGGTTCCTGAAGTCTTCCACAGATCTTCAGAACATTCTGAAATGGCCAGGAAACTGTGCATGCACTTTATCCATTCTTACAAAGCCAGGAACATCCTCCTCGAGTTGCAGCGGCAGAACGGCCTCCCCCAACACACTCTGATATGCGATGTTTCCACCCGTTGGAATTCCAGCCTGCACATGTTGGACCGACAGTATGAACAGAGAAAGGCCATTAACGATTTTTTGATGATCCAGGCGGACAGGAGTACTCCCCTGTGTAACTTTGATGTCAGCCAGAGGCAGCTCATGCGTGACACCTGCCGTTTTTTGAGGCCATTCGAGGAGGCCACGTTATTTGTCAGTCGCCAGTACTACGGGATTAATAACGTCATTCCACTGCTTCATGTCTTGGAACAGATGCTGAAAAATCTGTCTGGGCAGGGGACTGGAGACGTGGCGACTGCATCTCGCGGCCACATGAGTCCGGTGGGGACTGAAATGGAGGATGAGGAGGAGGACATTGGAGTAGAAGCATTGTCTGGTGAAATGAGTGGATTTTCTACCCAGGTGACAAGAGAGGAGGAGCAGGAGCAGCAGGAGGAGGTAGATGGAGATGAGGGAGACGAGGCAGATGACCCGCAAGCACCGTGGCAGTATACAGTGGAGATGGAGGCAGGGAACCCCTCGGAGTCACTTGTGCAGATGGCCTGCAGCATGCTGATTTGCCTGGCTAGTGACAGCCGAATAGTCACCATCCGGCAGAGGGATGACTTCTGGCTCTCCCCCCTATTGGACCCTCGCTACCGGCCAAAAATGGGAGCCTTTTTCCCAGCTGCTGAGAGGGAGGACAAACTCAAATACTATAGGGAAATCCTCCGTAGTTAGTTGGCCGCTGCTTATGTGCGGCATCGTCCCCCCTCTGACAGGTCTGATCAGGAGGTTCCTCAGCGCTCACATACTACTGCCGCGGCTGCTGGGGGAAGGTGGGGAGGTAGGAGCAGTACCAGCTCCATCCGCAGCAACCTAAGTCTGGAGTCACTGATGAGCAGCTTCCTTCATCCGCCTAGTGAGGAGGGTAGTCGCCAGTAGCAGCAGGACCTGGAGCAGTCCCTGAACCAACAGGTGGTGGCCTACTTGGACAGCACTCTGCCACCCCAGTTAGAAGATCCGCTGGACTACTGGGCAGCCAAACTGGATGTGTGGCCCCAACTTGCCAAGTTTGCAGTGGAGAAGCTGTCCTGCCCGGCCAGTAGTGTGGCATCAGAGCGGGTGTTCAGTGCGGCGGGGGCCATCGTTACACCAAGGAGAACCCGCTTGTCTACGGGAAATGTGGAACAACTGACCTTTGTCAAGATGAATCAGGCGTGGATCGGCCAGGATTTCCACAAACCAATGCCTTAGGCGTCAGATTACATCAGCCATGACGCCTCAACCAAACAGTGAGAAATGAGTCTGGGTTCAAATTACCTGCCTCAGCCACTATTCTGATGCCGCCACCCGCCTGAGGCCACACATCTGCTGCCAGTTTCTCCATCTGCCACTAACCATCTTTACCAGGGACTGGTATTGCCACCCACCTCCACACTCTGTCATTGTGCCACTCTATGACCTCATGCTGCTGCTGCTGTTGCTGCTTCCGTGACATCCACACTGTGTCATTGTGCCACTCTCTGACCTCATACTGCTGCTGCCGTGAACTCCACTCTCTGTCATTGTGCCACTCTGTGGCCTACTACTGTTTTGCCACCTCCAGAATGTCATCGTGCCACTGCCTGACCTCATGCTGCTGCTGTGGCTGCTGCCGTAACCTCCATACTGTGTCATTGTGCCACTCTGTGGCCTACTCCTTTTTTTGCCATCCAGAATGTCATCGTGCCACTGCCTGACCTCATGCTGCTGCTGTGGCTGCTGCCGTAACCTCCATACTGTGTCATTGTGCCACTCTGTGGCCTACTCCTGTTTTTGCCATCCAGAATGTCATTGTTCCACTGTCTGACCTCATGCTGCTGCTGCCGTGACCTCCACAATGTGTCATTGTGCCACTGTCTGGCCTCATGCTGCCGCTGCCGTGCCCTCCACACTGTGTCATTGTGCCAGTATCTGACCTCATGCTGCTGCTGCCGTGACCTCCACATTGTGTGATTGTGCCACTCTGTGGCGTACTACAGTTTTTGCCACCTCCAGAATGTCATTGTGCCACTATCTGACCTCATGCTGCTGCTGCCGTGACCTCCACACTGTGTCATTGTGCCACTCTGTGGCCTACTACTTTTTTGCCACCTCCAGAATGTCATTGTGCCACTGCCTGACCTCATGCTGCTGCTGTCGTGACCTCCACACTGTATCATTGGGCCACTCTGTGGCCTAATTCTGCCACTATCTGACCTCATGCTGCTGCTGCCGTGACCTCCACACTGTGTCATTGTGCCACTCTGTGGCCTACTACTGTTTTGCCACCTACAGAATGTCATTGTGCCACTGTCTGACCTCATGCTGCTGCTGCTGTCATGACCTCCACACTGTGTGATTATGCCCCTCTGAGAGCTACTACTGTTTTGCCACCTCCAGAATGTCATTGTGCCATTCTCTGACCTCATGCTCCTTCTGCCTTGACCTCCACACTGTGTGATTGTGCCACTCTGTGGCCTACTACTGTTTTGCCACCTCCAGAATGTCATTGTGCCACTCTCTGACCTCATGCTGCTGGTGCCTTGACCTCCACACTGTGTGATTGTGCCACTCTGTGGCCTACTACTGTTTTCCCACCTCCAGAATGTCATTGTGCCACTCTCTGACCTCATGCTGCTGCTGTCGTGACCTCCACACTGTGTGATTGTGCCACTCTGTGGCCTACTACTGTTTTGCCACCTCCAGAATGTCATTGTGCCACTGTCTGACCTCATGCTGCTGCTGCTGTCGTGACCTCCACACTGTGTGATTGTGCCACTCTGTGGCCTACTACTGTTTTGCCACCTCCAGAATGTCATTGTGCCACTGTGTGACCTCATGCGGCTGCTGCTGTCGTGACCTCCCCACTGTGTGATTGTGCAACTCTGTGGCCTACTACTGTTTTGCCACCTCCAGAATGTCATTGTGCCACTCTCTGACCTCATGCTGCTTCTGCCGTGACCGCCACACTGTGTGATTGTGCCACTCTGTGGCCTACTACTGTTTTGCCACCTCCAGAATGTCATTGTGCCACTGTCTGACCTCATGCTGCTTCTGCCTTGACCTCCACACTGTGTGATTGTGCCACTCTGTGGCCTACTACTGTTTTGCCACCTCCAGAATGTCATTGTGCCACTCTCTGACCTCATGCTGCTGCTGCTGCCGTGACCTCCATTCTCTGTCATTGTCCCACTCTGTGGCCTACTACTGCTTTGCCACCTCCAGAATGTCATTGTCCCACACTCTGACCTCAAGCTGCTGCTGCTGCCGTGACCTCCACACTGTGTGATTGTGCCACTCTGTGGCCTGCTACTGTTTTGCCACATCCAGAATGTCATTGTGCCACTGTCTGACCTCATGCTGCTGTGGCTGCCGCCGTCACCCCCACACTCTCTCACTAATGTTGCCACCTGAGCTCTCAGCTTGTTTTTTTCCCGCTTTCACCGGCATGACTTTATCAGGCTACATTCCCCCTTCAGTTTTTTGGTCAGTTTTGCCCTCTTAAGTGCCCAGGGAATTTTATAGTGAAGCGATTCTAAGAGCGGCGGCAGTCATGTGCGTGTCATACTAAAACACAACATTGTATGAAGACCAAACCAAGCTCCCTCTGCATATTTAAGCATGGCACAACGTTCTACAGCACCCTGCAGGCTCTGTGCAGCCTGGAAATAGCTGTTTTATAACGCGATTCGTGCCGAAGTAATTCGGACCGAAACGAATTTTGTCGGAAAATTCGGCGAAGTGACCGAATCGAATCCTTGAGAAATTCGCCCATCACTACCCCTCATATTGTAGTAATATCCTAGAAATTCACTTCATGAAGATTTGTGTTGGCGCACCTTGTTACAGGAGGTGAGCAACTGGATGGAGAGAGATGTGATTCCATAGAAATCGAGCTGATAATGTGGTAAACTCCAAAGGATGAGGCTCCACCAATGTGCAGAAGGTTATAAAGCATTGCCTAAGATAGACCCTTGCCAGACAGCTTTGCCTGACACATTGCAGGCTATACATTCTCCAGATCTGGATGTAGACAGACATAGCTTAGAAGATCCTTTCATATGAGCAGTTTATAGAATATTTTCTGCAATAACACTGACATGAGAGGACACTAGTCTCTTTTTAGTCAAAATTGGAATGACTACCCTGGCCCTGAGTTTATTTTTATATACTCCTGAGATCTTAAGAAATAGAGGGACCAGACATAAGACCCGTAATTGTAACCTCTTCCGGCTAATGAAGAGACTATGCATAACAAAGACTGATCTTATCCAGCCAGGGACCAAACTTCAATACTCCAACATCTATTCTAGAGGTCTAGAGAGAAGATCCTCAAAGACTAGGTCAACACCCTAAACCTGACTTCAAACTGTGGACTCCTTGATTCAGACTACATTCCATCAGATTCAGGAAATTTTACCAGTACAAGAAGCCCCTTATGTACTTGCTGAGCTTTCTGAAAACTGTACCTGTACTTCCTAACCTTGTAGCAGCCTTACACCATAAGCTGAGGTCTCGTACCCTTCTGTTCAAGTTGAATAAGGTGGCCCGATGGTCTATTGAAAAACAATAACCCTATAGTTTGTAACAATGTGAAATAAGAACTAAGCAAACAGCTTGTTGACCATTGAAGAGAGGGACGAGTCTTAGGAGGAGACCACCTCATCTAAATTCAATGTGGAGTTAACAAGGGTTTCTCAATCCTGACAGGACAAATCTGTGGACGGAGCAGGTTGTTTAAACATTGGAGAGATCTTCTCAATTCAGGTGGGACCAACCTGGCCACCAGCTGAGATCTTCCTTTGTGAGGGAAAATAATTGCATCTATCTAAAACAGAAAAACAGAAAGGTCCTGAGTAGAAAACTGGTTAGAGCCCCTACCAGAATGGAAGCAGACAGCCCCAAGACACTATGGTTACAATAGAAGATTATACCTAGAATTTTTTTTCCCCTCTCTACTTCCTTTTACCTTGAAATTCAGCAAAAACCTCTGTGGAAAGGGATGGATTTGAAAGACTGTAGTGCTGAAGAAGCTGAGAAGGGCTTGATGTGATGACACAGCTTTTGAATAAGTAAATTGTCTCCAATCTGATTTCTGCTAGAACCACAATAATTCTGGTGAAGTATAGTGAGGACAACCTAAGAGGAAGGAAAGTCATTTAGAATGGTGGAAATGTGTTATTTCTATCTCCATTTGAGAACTTCTCTGTGAATTGGTGAACATATATTAGCTGTAGTGGCAGACCAGACCTTCTGTACATGATGAATTATGATACTTTCTTCCCTTCAACAGCAATTGAATATGAGAGGCTGAACCAGTCCTCAAGAGACACCTGGTTGGATGTCTGAGCCTTATAGACTGAAGGGACATCTGAGGCACATTATAGAAAAAATTAGTATAAGAATTGGTTACTTCTTAATTGATACCAGTTTAGAATCCATATATTGGGAGATTTCTTCTGGACCAGAGTGACCTCTTGGAATTAAAAACTTTTATTTGTATTTCTTTATTTTTCTCCTTTCTTTTTTTTAAAATGTATTTCTCTTCTTCTTAAGTCATGGGATAATATGTAAGGACCAAAATTGGTAGGGAGAAATGGGGGGGGGGGGGATTATAGAAGGGGTTTAAGAAGCTTTAGCTGTGACCATCCATTGCCCATAAAGTCCTCTGGATGAAGCAGATAGTGCGATAATTCTCATATGGCTTTATGATTTCTACAGGAAATACAACCCAATAACTGAGGCAGGCTCCAGGTTAGTGATATTCCACTAGTATGCCACACTGCAAAATCAGGTTACTCAGATTCAGAGCTCTGGCAATTAACAAAAAATGGCAAATGAAGCCCAACAGGCTACTGCAGAAGGAAAATAGCTGTGCCTCATACAATACTCAGTCTTTTTATTCTTTTGGTCCCTTAGTAATGAGACTGCACCTGAAGTAAATGTCTTTCACTTGTAATTTTTTTTTTTTTTTTTTTTTTCCCTCCAAGCGATATGCGATAGCCAGATATTGCTTTGAGGTGGAAATCATCTTCCAGAGAACCAGGGATCAATTGTGTGGAGTTTTGAGACTAGAAAAATCCTCTGAATTTCCCTGGACAAGATAAACACTCATTCAATGATGGATGCTGTGGCCATGTTTCTCATAAGTAAAATTGAGCCTAGCAGGTCTTTTCTTTTTTTTTTATACACATGCTTTCACTGACATGAGCCTCCCAGTTACACTGACAATATCAGGGAACTACACGATAAAGGACAGTGGAAAACATTGCCATTTCCTACAAAAAGGCAAGAGTACTTGGGCCAGAACGGGCCGATAAACCTATGGGCCACTTAGCAGAGGCAATGGCTATAGTTACGCCACAATCCCTTAAATGAATTTAAAAGGGTTCTGCACTGCTAGGAGCTGTGGTATTAGGCTGTGGGAAAGTCTGTTAATAAGAATGAAGCTTCCTGCAGTGCTCCTTAGGGGAATGTAAGCATTATGCTTTATAATCATTAAATGGATCCCGATATAATGCAGGCAGAATAGGTCCCCCAGAAGAAGACCCTCTATGAACCTGCTCTTCTCTTAGCTAAAAGCTGAGATAACGGAGCAGAGCACCTATTGCAATGGATTTGGGGCTTTATACAGTGTATATAACAAGAGGTTTTTCTAAATGGAGGCCCCCTCCAATAAGAGCACCTGTGCGGTTTAAACAAAGCAGGTAACACCATTCTGGAGTCTTTGTATGAGTTTGAGACAGAGTAAATCCTCCATGACTGTATTCAGGAACCTCTGACAGATTTTTTGCAGTTGCAACACAACCAAATATTTGTTCATCATGAGGCAGAATTTAAAATACTCAGTTACCAGTCAGGAGCCAAGAAATTAGCACAGAACCTGCACCATAACTTCTAGATTTTATTCTCATGTTTTTCTGCTGCTCATCAGCTATAAGACTTCAGAAAATAAAGTAAGTCTGCAGGAACCAATCTTCTGAACCAGAAGAGCAAAACCAGAACAGACCAGTAAAAATTACCACAAGCATCTGATGGTATGAGAGAACTAATTTCCTACCATTACACCATGGAGAGTGTGTGGTGGGGCAGTGCACAGAAAAACAGAATAAAACAGCAGCCAGTCCCCAAATCCAGGGGAACATTAACAGAAAATGCTACCAGAGACAGCTGAAAGTATGAGAGAACTTATCTCTTACCTTTGCACAATGGAGAGTGCGCAGCCTGGCAGTTCACATACAAAACGTAATTATAAGCCGTCAGAGGAAGCCACCCTCTGATACTTTGCCTCTCCCCTGGTGTGGAGCATTCAATGTCTGGCTAACAGCCCAGTATGGAGCTCTGCTAAGTTTAAACTGGAACGCAGGCTGAGAAATCCACAGGCCATGGCTGCCCCAGAACCTCTGGGATTCCAGGCCAATTAGGCAGATCAGCAGTGGGGGAATGAGGAGATGCACCAAGAAACTCTTGGGTCTCCACCACAGGAGCCACTGTAGTAAAATAATAAAACCTAGAAATAGTGAATAGTAAAATAATAATAAAAATAATAAGCCCTGCTGGGACAGAAGAAAAAAACATGTCTGTTCATTGTCTGAGGAGAGATTATATGGGTGAGGTTGATCTAATTAAGGCTTGAATTATTTGAGCCTGATACTCGTTTCTTTTTCTTCTGTCCTAGTTGGGTTGAGGAGGATATTAACCCATTGTGTGCTGCCTGAGGACGAAGGGGAAACATAAATAAATACTTGAAAAAGTTCACTCTGTTTGTAATGACTTTATAATATATGAGTTTCACTTTTGGATTTGAATTACTGAAAAATCAACTTTTGGCTGATATTCTAATTTATTGAGAAGCACATGTATGTGTGGAAGCAGCCTATTACAAACCTTACATACCCACCAAGCCAATTCACAAAATGTGACTTCCTTCATGTGTCTTAATGTGCCTTAGTGTGTCTTAACTGTATTAATGATTGTGTAGATGGCTTACAGAGAAGATTTGGTCTTTGTTTTAGGAGCAATTTCAATGTACAAATATGTGAAAAGACAGATCACTGATCTCTTGCATGATCTTTATACAACTAGAACTTTAACCATGACAAGGGAACATCCACTATGTCTACAGGAAAGAAGGCTTCACCATCATCACAGATAAGGCTTCCTTAGTAGAAGAGTGGTGACACTATGGAACTCGCTGCCACAACTGCTTGTAATGGTGCATTCATTGAACAATTTTAAAAGGGCTTGAATGTATGTGCCTTTTTTGAAAAATATGATATTACATGTTATGAATATTAGATTCTGGAGATAGGACATTGATCTAGTGATTTATTTTTTTCACTATATTTTGAGTCAAGGAAAGGAACTTTTCCTCTAGTATGGGGCAACTGACATCCACCTCATCAGGGTATTTGTCATTTTCTGGATCAAATCAGTAGAGTTATAGGTTCCAATACATAGTTGTGTGCCTTTTGTCAACCTTATCCACTATGTTATTAGTTAATGCTAATTTTTCCCCTGCTTTTATTGGAACATCAAAAACATGTCAAAGTCTACATAAAAGATTGAGTTAGATGGGCTACTGTAACGGACGCCCCTGCGACCACTGTCCCAGGCCGCAGGCGCGTCCGTGCCCCCGCTCCCAGCGGAGCCCCGTCCCGCACGTCGGGTTCGGGGTCCGTCCGTGCCGGAGCCCCTGCCGGCGTCCACTTACCCAGCCACGCTCCTGCTCTGTCGGCTCTCAGCTCCCGGCGTGTAGCTCCGCCCCTAGGGCGCGCCCGGCCCGGCTCTCTGAGATTTAAAGGGGCAGTGCACCATTAATTGGTTATTGCCGGGCACTGCTCCTATTTAAGTCCGGCCTCTTCCTGCCGGCCCTTGCCGGATCCTTGGTGTATATTCCATGGTGAAAGTGTTCCAGAGCGTTCCTGTCTTGCCTTCCCGTGTACCGACTCCTTGCTTACGTTTACCGTCTACGAACCTTGCTGCCTGCCCCGACCTCCTGCTTGTCTACCGTCTACTAACCAGAGCCGCCTGTACTGACCTCCTGCCTGTCCACGACCTCGAGCCTGCCTGCCGTTCCTGTACCTTGTACCCCTGGCCGCCACTGCAGGCAAGCCCCGCCAGTGGTAGTGACCTGGTGGACACCCGCCGCAGCAAGACCATCCCGCTTTGCGGCGGGCTCTGGTGAAAACCGGGTCCCACTTAGATTCCACTCCCTGGTGTGGGCTTCCACCATCGCCTGCTGTGGTCCAGTGGATCCACCTCCAGACCGTAACAGCTACATAGAGAACTAACGTGATAATTAGCCACGTTTTAGTTAAAAGAATTTTGTTGGCAGGCCAGGAATTTTAAATGGCGTACAATAGTTATCCCTTAATGGGATTTTCAAAAAAAGTTAAAAAAAAATATTAAAACGTTTTGTAAAATAAATAAATAAAATAAAGATGTTTAATAAAAAAGTTATTGTGCAGACATTGCAAAAAAGAAAAAACAAAACAAAAACTAACACATATTAGATATCCACACGATTGTAATAACCTGTAGAATTAATCTAAGATTATTTAGTGTGAAATGTGAATAGTGTAAAATAAATGATAAAAAATGCAGAAATATACTGTTTTATTCACACTGCCCAAAAAATGCAGTAATTTATATGAAAACTAAAACTACACTCCCAAAAAAATCAACTTCTACCCTATAAAACAGCTCCTCATAAAACTGCGTCATTGATAAAATAAAATAAAGTTCTGACTGTTGAAAAGCAGGAAAGCAAAAATTTAAACATTTAACTGGTCATAAAAACCTTTTCAGACCTGGTGCTTAAGGAGTTAATGTGTAATATCTGATAAGATATAAAGACAGTGGGCGACACGTATTAATGGGGTTGCACTATTTGTTTTAGGTATCTTGGGCCAGAAAACTGTATTAGACCTGTCCTATAGATGTATGAACAGTTGTACACCAGGCACAGCAATTTTTAATGTGCCAAAGATATATTATGCGCCAGAAATGTGCACCAAAGATATGCTATGCTCTGCAAGGCATACCACACACCAGATTTATGAACCCACATATGACAGATTCATACATATTGTAGCATTCTACACTCCTCTTGGTGTTGGCACCAAGTTTCATAGATGTCCCCCTTTATCTTTATAAATAACACTCATCACTAAATTTATTTTAGCTTACATTTTTTGGTTTGCTGAAAATAAGGTCACAGATTTTAGAAGTGGTCTTACTATTTTTATGTTATCTAAAAGAAGCTGTTCCTCCTAGTATTATGTGGCCAGTGTGATGTACTCTAGTAAACATCCTGCAGGCCACAAGTGTTTCCAGCCACAACAGTTTTTCTATTCTAAAGAAATGAAATATAAAGCATTAAACTTCTATCATGACCTGAAACTGGACATAATAATACTACAATGTCCCAACATGACCATAATACAGTTCGTTTACACTCTACACATAGAATATTACACCCTTCAACATCACTGACTACTGAACATGACTAGAAATTGGGCATGATCATAATACAATTTTATTGTCTATCTGCAGAATATTACATCCTCCTTGTTATGATAGTGGATGTGGATCCACTGTACCACTGGCCCGGCTTACTTTGGAGGGGCATGACTAAGTGACTACCTGGTCTTCACTAGAGCCTCTGATGGTGAGGATAGGCTTGGGCCATTAGGGTAGTAACAAAGTATCACTCCAGAGCAGTCCCTGGGCCAGTAGTAGCTGACCAAGGAGTCAGAGACCGCAATGCTAGAACCAGGGAAAGAGATAGAGAAGTGGTCAGGCAGTTTGGGGTCAGGGCAGACAGCACAGGTTCAAGAAATATAGCCAAGGTCAGGATTGAAAAGAGCATACAAAACAATGAAACAACCGGGGCTCAGTAATGGAAATAACATATAAAAAGCTAAATATCTTAACAGGAACTAGAACAAGAAGCCACTAGGAACCCAAAATTCAGGCACGGTGAGGAGGGGGGAGCTGCCTAATAAACCCACAGGTGGCAGGAGACAGGTTGGAGAAGCTAGACACTGCTGGACACTGTGAGGTTAAATTCCTGCAGAGTCTGGTCACAACATCCTATAGCCGGGTTAAACCTGAGCAAACAGCAGCAAAGTGGGAGAAGAAAGCTTCAGTTAGATGGTCAGGCAGGAGGGAGAGCCGTACAGTGAACGCAATGAGTAGGTCAGCTCATACTGACTGTGACACTCCTATATGACACAATCACAGGAGATGATTTTTATACAATATATGTACAATACTATACCTCTTAATATAGTTCAGACATGACCATGATACAATTGTTGTACTACTCTTTAAATACAGAAAAACATGATAGCTCCCAAATGTAACCTAATCACAGGTGAAGATCATTAGTGCTTCTCAAATTCTTATTTGGATTGCCATTAGTTTGTTAGAATTTAAGAAAAAAATTGTGCTCCAGAGGATCCCCATTTTTTTCTCTAAAACTTCACTATTCATTAATTTAGAGGTTAACTTCTAGTGCTACTTTTGGTCCTGTGTCGATCTCGGTATGCCATCACTTTTGGGGTTATGTCCGAGTTCTTTTTTCGCTTCCGTATGTTATTGAAACTGAAATTGACTTTGGAAGTGACATACAGTGTCCAATGTTACATCCAACGTTAGATGTTACTTTTGGGTTCCATAGCATGGGGTAACACAGGGAAGCCGGAGGTGATGTCCGACCTCACAGCGAAATTGACACTCCCTAGGAGCAACACTGAAAGGTTTTTTAAACCCCTAAAACACTATAAAAACTCTAGCACTAACTCCAAGCTAGGGTTAGGGTAAATTTTTTTTGGGCTGTCCTGTATCAAAACACTTCAATTCTAATTTTTATCAAGCATTGTTTAACCTGAAGCCCAAGCACAACACTTATTGTAATATAATTCTATTATACTCTATATGTACAACACTACACCTCCAAACATGACTTAACTTCTAAACATGACTATAATATAATTCTGTTGTACTTTATACATAGAACCCTACACCCCGAAACCTAACTTGACCACATGGCCATAATACAATTTTCTGTACTCTATATGTACAACACTACACATTCTAACATGACCTTACTACTTGACATAATCATACTACAATTATATGATACTCTATAAATAGATCAATACACCTCCAAAAATAACCTAAAATCTTTGGTTACTATTTCCTAAAACATACATTTACAATTGCAGCTTTCAATACCCTTTTTTTTAGCCCTTTTTGGTCACTTGTCATAATACACTGCAGTGGCACCTTATAGAACTTTGTTTTACAGTTCCCACAAGGTTTTTCACATACCTAGATCTAGCTCAGTAGTTTGTGGAACTTAGTAGTGTATGGGACTTTTTCCAGCATTGATATCAGAAGACTCATCATATTCTTGAAATGACGATACAGTACAGCTTTCTTGTTTCTTTGTCTGCACAAAGCATAATTAAGTTAAAGAAACAAAATAACTGAGCCCTTATTACAGGTCTTGAGATGTGTTCCACTCTTAGGTCTCCTCAGTTGTAAGTGGTTACCCATGCTTTAACCCTTCGTTTTTATCCTCAATCACATTACTCTTTTTAAGTATTTTCCTACTGGCATTCTTTTCTTTTCCCCCTTATTTCTTATGGCTTTGCCTTGCTTGTTTTATTTTTTGATTTAGTTAAACCAACAGAAGTAATTTCCTCAACTTACCGTTCCACCACCATTATTGTTGCCCTGAATACAAGAGACATAAACATTCTAGACCACTCTTGCTGATATGGTTGTGGTTTAAACAGATCAAAAAGATAACAATCGACTTGAAATGTGTTTTTTCCTTTGACACTTTTAACATATACATAATGAAACCTTTCTCTGGTTAAGGTGTCATTAAGTTAATAAATGAAAAGTAAGTTTAGTACTAGACAGCAATTTGGAGTTTAAGAAACATGGTCAGTTGCAGAATTTTTATGTCACACTTTGTACTAGCACATTCATACATGCAATCTGCCTGTCAAAAAGTGACCATCACTGAATGTGCTATTAAATTACTCATCACAATTTTACTTTGGATTTCATTTTATAGTCCATATTTTGTGTTTTTGGGAGGAAATATATTCTACTATAACGAGGATAGAGGAGGGACATTAATGATACCTGGCGCCGACACGCCAGTTTGAAGTCACTTTAGAGGAGTGTAGAAGGTGTGATTTCGTGTGAAAGTGTCTCAAAGCATTTTAAGCATGTGTCCCGTTCTATGACAAAATTTGTTTTAGCCATACCACTTGGAAATTGGTATGGATCTGTAAGAATTAGAGATGGGCAAAGTCCCGAAATTCGTTTAGTTCACTTCGCCGAATTTCTCGGCAAAAAATAACTTCGTTCCGAATTACTTCGGCACGAATCACGTTAAAAAACAGCTATTTCCCAGGCTGCACAGACCTGCAGGTGCTGTAGAAAAATTGTTTGGGATGCTTAAAATATCAGGGGGGAGCTTGGTTTGGTCTCATAAAAATGTTGTGTTTTAGTAATACACCACATGACTGGCCGCCGCTCTTAAAAATTGCTTCACTATAAAAAATTTCCCCGGGCACTTAAAGAGGGCAAAACTGACCAAAAAACTGAAGGGGGAAAAGTAGCCTGAGAAAATCCCTGCGAGCGACAGCTGAAAAAAACAAGCTGAGGGCTCATCTGGCAACAACAGTGACAGAGTGTGGGGGGTGACGGCGGCAGCCACAGCAGCATGAGGCAGAGAGTGGCACAATGACATTCTGGAGGTGGCAAAAACAGAGTAGGGCCACAGAGTGAGGCCACAGAGTGGGACAATGACACAGTGTGGAGGTAACGGCAGAAGCCACAGCAGCAGCATGAGGTCAGACAGTGGCACAATGACACAGTGTGTAGGTCACGGAGGCAGCCACACCCAGCAGCATGAGGTCAACAGTGGCACAATGACACAGTGTGTAGGTCACGGCAGCAGCCACAACAGCAGCAGAGGTCAGACAGGCACAAATGAAAATGGGGTAGGTCACGGCAGCAGCATGAGTCAGACAGGGGGCACAATGACACAGGGGTTAGGTCACGGCAGCAGCCAAGCACAGCATGAGGTCAGACAGTGGCACAATGACACAGTGTGTAGGTCACGGCAGCAGCCACAGCATCAGCATGAGGTAAGACAGTGGCACAATGACATTCTGGAGGTGGCAATATGGGGAGTAGGCCACAGAGTGAGACAATGACACAGTGGGGAGGTCGCGGCGGCAGCCAAAGCAGCAGCATGAGGTCAGACAGTGGCACAATGACACAGGGGTTAGGTCACGGCAGCAGCCCACAGCAGCAGCATGAGGTCAAAACAGTGGCACAATGACAAAAGTGTGTGGTCACGGCAGAAAGCCACAGCAGCAGCATGAGGTCAGACAGTGGCACAATACACAGTGTGTAGGTCACGGCAGCAGCCACAGCAGCAGCATGAGCCCGGGACAGTGGAAACAATGAACATTCTGGAGGTGGCAAAAACAGAAGTGGGGCCACAGAGTGGGACAAAACACAGTGTGTAGGTCACGGCAGCAGCCAGAGCAGCAAGTGAGGTCAGAAAAGTGGCACAATGACAGAGTGTTGGGTTTCACGGAAAGCAGCCACAGCAGCAGCATGAGGTCAGACAGTGGCACAATAAACATTCTGGGGTGGCAAAAACGGGAATAGGCCCAGAGTGGGACAATACACAGTGGGAGGTCACGGCAGCAGCCAAGAAACCAGCATGAGGTCAGACAGTAGCACAAAACACAGTGTGTAGGTCACGGCGCAGCCGCCACAACAGCAAGCATGAGGTCAGACAGTGGCACACATGACAGTGTGAAGGTCACGGCAGCAGCGCCACGAGCAGCAGCAAGAAGGTCAGACGTGGCACAATGACAGATGTTATATTGTAAGGTCAACGGCAGCATCCACAGCAGCATCAGAGCATGAGTCCGACAGTGGCACAATGACACAGAGTGTAAGGTCACGGCAGCCTGCCACAACATTCCAGCATGAGGTACAGACAGTGGCAACAATGACCGGTATTGTGTAGGTCACGAGCATCAACCACAGCAGCAGCATGAGGTCAGACAGTGGCACCAATGACCTTCCTGGAGGTGGCAAAAAACAAGGAATAGGCCACAGAGGTGAACACAATTACAGAGAGTGGAGGAGACAGTCGGCAGGAGCAACAGCATGAGGTCAGAGATAGGCACAATGACACAGTGTGAGGTCACTGGCAGCAACCACAGCAGCAGCATGAGTGTCAGACGTGGCACAATGACAAGTTGTGGAGGTGGGTGGCAATACCAGTCCCGGTAAAGATGGTGGCAGAAGGAGAAACTTGTCAGCAATATGTGTGGCATCCAGGTGGGAGGCGGCATCAGAATCGATGGGCTGAGGCAGGTATTTGAACCCAGACTCATTTCTAACAGTTTTGGGTGAGGCGTCATGGACAGATTTAGTCCTGACGCCTAAGGCATAGTGTAGTGGAGAAAATCCTGGCCCGCTCCACGTCTGATTCATGTTGACAAAGGTCAGTCTTCCACAATTCCCTTGGACAAGCGGGTTTTTCTCCTTGGGTAAATGACGGGCCCCCGCCGCACTGACACCCGCTCTTAAGCCACACTACTGGCCGGGCAGGACATCTTCTCCACCTGCAAACACGGCAAGTTGCGGCCACACATCCATTGGCTAGCCCCAGTACCAGCGGATCTTCTAACTGGGGTGGCAGAGTGCTAGCCAAGAGGCCCCACCTATTGGTTCAGGTCTGCTCCAGGTCCCCTGCTGACTGCTGCTGGCGACTGTCCCCTCCTCACTGAGGTCGTGGTGGAAGGAAGCTGCTCAGCCATGACTCCAAACTTAGGTGCTGCTGGATGAGCTGGTAACTGCTCTGACCCCCACCACCTTCCCCCGGCAGCCGCGGCAAGTATTACGTGCGCTGATGAACCCCCCGGTCAGACCTGTCAGAGGAGGGACCGATGCCGGCACATGGGCAGCTGCCAACTGACTACGGAGGATTTTTCCCTATAGTAATTGAGTTTTGGCCCCCCTCCCATAGCTGGGAAAAAGGCTCCCATTTTGGGACCGGTTTTGCGAGGGTCCAATAGGGGTGGAGAGCCAGAAGTCTCCCTCTGCCGGATGCTGACTAATCGGCAGTCACCACTAGCCAGGCAAAATCAGCATGCCTGCGGCCATCAGCACAAGTGACCTCCAGAGGGGCTCCCTTCCTCCATCTCCACTGTAATACTGCCAACGGTGCTTGCGGGTATCAGCCTCGTCTTCCTTCATCCCCCCCCACCCCCCCCCTGCAATCCTATCTCCTCCAGCTCCCGCCTCCTCCTCTCCTTGCACCTGGGGTAGAAAATCCACTCAATTTCACCAGACAATGCTTCTGCCCAAAGTCCATCCTCCATTACAGTCCCCACTGGACTCATGTTGCCGCGAGATGTAGTCGCCACGTCTCCGATTCCCCCTGCCCAGACAGATTTTTCAGCATCTGTTCAAGACCTGAAGCAGTGGAATGACGTTATTTCATCCCGTAGTCCGTGGCAACTGACAAATACCGTTGCCTCCTCGAATGGCCACTCAACAAACGGCAGGAGTCCCACGCATGAGCTGCCACTGGCTGACATTAAAGTTACACAGAGAGTACTTCTGTTCTGGCGCCTGGATCATCAAAAAAAAATCGTTAATGGCCTTTCACTGTACATATCATCATCGTCCCAACATGTGCAGGCTGGAATCCAATGGTGGAAACATCGCATATCAGAGTGGTGTTGGGGGAGGCGTTGCTGCCGCTCAGCAAGTCGATGAGGCTGTTCAGGCTTTCTTGCTGCATGACGCGGACAGTTTCCTTCCCCAGTTTGACTTCGTTCGCCGAGGCAAGCCAGAGTGTAAAACTGCGTGACACCGCGTGCCCTACACATGTGGTTATGATGGAGCAGTACTGTGGAGCTGAGATGGTGGTGGTGGTGGAGCGAGGAGGAGGCGACATTGGGCGCAGGAGCCGCAGTTTATTGTCCAACGTTGAGGAGAAGCGGCGTCTCCTGTCCAAGTTGTTGTGGTGCTGGGCCTGAAGCACATTCACCCAGTGGGCCGTAAAAGGACATGTAACTGGCGCCTGACCGTAGATACAGCTCACAGACACCTGTGCTGCCGGTGTCACCCTTGGAACAAATCCATAAGCTCAAGGACTGGCCCACCTTCTTGTTCGTACATATTTATGAGTGCTGGTACTGTCCTTTTGGAAAAGAATTACGGCTTGAACTCTCCATCACGGCATCGGTCACAGCGATTAGTTCCTGAAGCGGTGCAGAGTCCACCATTTTGAAAGGGAGGGACCTGCAGTATTACCAACAATTTGGACAGTGCAACGGTCAGCTGCTGCACCTTAGATGGTTGGACTCATACTGTTGTCCTTTGCAATCGCCTCATAGGTTAATGAACTGCTGGCGCCATGAGTAGCGAGGAGCAGGAGCATCTGGCCGGGAGTGATGTCAAAGAGAAAAACTCCCTTCTGCAGAGGTGGGGGTGGAGCCTTACTGGCAGCAATGGCATGCGTGCCACTGGAGCGCCTGCTGCGGCACGAGCTAATTGTGCGTCGGCAGAATGGACCACCACATCTGAAGTTCCCCGATTCACACATGCCACCCGGATGGTGGCCGCTGCATTGATGACGAGGGCCGTGGTGCCAACGTTAGCTACTCCCTGGCCACGCTTCACTTCTGCTTACAGCATTCAACACATATAACCATATTTCGTCTTCTCTCACGTGTGTCTTAGCAAAGAAACTGCCACACCGCCAGTAACGGATTTACCACAAACGCTCACGGACGATGTTTCCTACTTGCCGCCGCTGGCCCCGCCTCGCAGAGCCCCTGTGCCGCTACTTTCTTGGACCTGGCTGCGAAGCGGGTTTTTTATACCCCCGTGGCCGCTATGGCTCCCGACCTCACACAGCTGCTACCCTGTTGACTCAACGGCCACAAAACCCCACTTGCTGGCTGAATCCCTGGCCTGAACGCTCAAGCCAGACGCCCACTCTCCTGATGATGATGAAGCCCTTGCCCTCACCCGGCTCCCAAGTGCGGTCCGTCTACATCACATCTATTTGGTTTTTTCATCATCGTCACTCTGGCTGTCCTCATCACCGGTCCCTTGGTATGCAAGGCCTGACCCCTCACAACATGACCCTCACCATGCCACTCCATCTCCAACATCTATACTTAGCCGCCACCTGCAAGAACAGGGGATATTGGCCCCATTGCTGTTCGCTGCCAAGAAGCTGCTGACAGCCCCCTCACATTGTACATCCTCGCTATAAGTGGCGCTAAGCCCAGACCACATAGTAAGAACGTATTGCTGAGGGAACCGTATGGGACAAGAGTCGGGTTAGGTACAGGTTTAGAGGTCCGCTGACCCGCTCCCCGGGCCATGCCAACTAAGTGTTGTGTCTGACTATCCCACCGATCTATGCTTGGGGATGATCAGATGTCATCGGGAGGGAAGTGGATGGACCTAGTCACCCAAACAAGAACCATTGGGTTGCTGAACAACACACGTCCAGCTCGATGACAAGCGGCAGTTTGGTGGCCGTCACCGGAGTGACCCCTGCTACGTTGCTACGTTTGTCCCCATTGCTGTGCTTGCGACTTGGGCCTGGAAATGGTTTTGTGCCTCTGCCACTCGCAGAGTGAAGAAGCCTTCCACCGTCTCTGACATACTGTTAGTTTCTATAATAGTAAAGACACTGTTTGATGAAGATAACTGTAATGATAAATACCACCCTGTATTTTACGCCAAATATGAAGCAGTAACAAGCTTGGAAACCCTTGGATATAAAATTGCGCTCCACAAATGGGCACAAAAATTGACTACTATGTGCCGTTTAAAAAACTCTGTGTATTTTACGAATATAAAAAGCAACAAACAGCTTAATTAAACCTGTACTTCGGATATGAATGATCGCTACAGAAATTCTTTCTTTCTGTGGCGTGGAGAAAAACAAAGTTTCGTAATACTGAGTACAACTGCAGAACAACGCTTAATTACCCTGGATGTATATTGCGCCAAAGATTGAGCCCTCATAAACTAGTAGCTTGTAGCATTTAACAAATGCGGTGTTTTTATGCCACACAACAGAGATAAAATAGTAATTACCCTTTGCTTGTGAATTATGCGAACAGGAAAAATGTATATATTTTTGGCGTTGAAAATGACGGTTTCTTCTTGGGTTCACCACAGCTGAAAAATAACGCTATATTAACCCCAGGATTAAATTAGCAAAACCAAACAATTGAGGCCACCACAAACTAAAGCTTTGTAGCGTGTTACAATCGGTGTTTTTTTTTACGCCACAAATAAGAGAATAAAAAAAAAAAAATTGTAATTAACCTTTGCTTCGTGAATTTGCTACAGGAAAAATGTATATAGTTTTGGCGTTGAAAATAGACGGTTATCTTTGGATCACCACAGCTGAAAACAACGCTTATTAACCCCTGGATGTAATTGCGCCAAACAATTGAGCCACCACAAACTAGAAGCTTTGAAGCGTGGTTACAATGTGGTTGTTTTTTTTTTACACCACACAAAAAGAAATAAAATTTGTAATTAACCTTTGCTTGTGTATTTAATGCCTACAGGAAAAATGAATCTATTTTTGGCGTAGAAAATGACGGTTTTCTGGGATCACTCACAAGCTGAAAAAACAATGCTTAATTACCCATAGGATTAAAATTTGCGCCACACTATTGGAGCCCCCGACAAACAAGTAGCTATTGTAGCGTGCTTACAATGCGGTGTTTTTTATTTTTACGCCCTCAACCACAACAAGAGATAAAAATTGTAATAACCTTTGCTTGTGAATAATGCTACGGATAAATGTAGATATTTGAGCGATGAAAATGACGGTTTCTTGGGATCAACCACAGCTGAAAAACAACTCATAATTCACCCCTGGATGTAAATTGGCGCCAAAGAATTGAGCCACCAAAAACTAGTACTTTGTAGCGTGTTAAAATGCTTTTGGTTTTTTCGCCCCAATAAGAGAAAAAATTTTTGTAATTAATCTTTCTTTTTAATTATGAACGGGAAAAATGTAATATTTTGGGTTGAAATAAACGGGGTTTTTCTTGGGATCCCACAGCTGAAAAACAACGTTTTAATTTAAACCCCTGGATGTAAATTGGCCAAAAAATTTAGCCACCAAAAAACAAGTAGTTTGAAGCGTTTACAATGGGGTTTTTTTTTTTAGCCCCCTCATGCTAAATTGTTTTTCTTGGGTAGGGAAAATTTTTCCCGCAACCCAATCCCAACGTTTTCACACAGCTAGAAATGTTTTTCCGACTTTGGTTAGAAAAACTATTATAAAGATTCCCAAAAGCATTTTCCTTGGCCCTTTTTTTTCCCCAACTTGACCCCAAATTGAACATTTGTAGAACCACCTTGATCGTCGTATTCACTCTATGGATCTCTCCAACCTTCACTCTCCAGCAGCTGTGGGATGAAGTCAGCATGGCTTCCAGTTACTTGTGACAACATACCAGAATCTTATTGAGTCAATCCCAGCTCATCTAGCTGCTGTCCATGCTGTACATGACGGTTATTCTGGATATAATACATTGACTTGACTGTATATATGTATTATAAACAAAAGCATATCATTTTGGTGGGTAGGAAATGTGTTTTTCTTATAGGGGAATTTTTAAAAGTATGGGTTGGTTTTGTTTCCCAAAAAAATTAAAAAACTACAATAAGAAATTTAAAAAAAAAATTTAATTTAAAGTATTAAAATTATGTCAAATACCATACCATCCCTTTCAATTCAATCCCGTGCGAGGCCCCTTTTAAAAAAAGAATAAAGGGAAAAAATGCAGATGAGTTTAAAAACAGTCCCAGGTTTTAAAGGGGTGTCGAAATGTGACCCCCCTCCATATGTCGTATGGACAGGTCATGTTAGTGGCCCAGCTAGCCAGACTTTGACCTGTGAGTGAGGGGCCCACTATGTTGGCCCCAGGTGTTGGAATTCTTGCTCCATGCAGGTGATTTAAACAGTACATGTTATGATAATTTCCTTTTAGCTGTGTTTCCCTAAATTAATTTAAAGGGTGTTTCACAAGATGAATTTTTGGTTCATTTTTTATGGTTTTTTGGTGCGTGGAGGCTCCTGTGCAGCCCCAGTCTGGCTTCCAATGGAATACAATGTTATATGTATTTTATGTGATGCGCCCCCCGTACCATGTTTGTAAGGGTTATGTGATTATGAATTCCCCATAGGGGCCTTTGCTTTATGTTACTCATCTTCTGTGAGGCCCCCTGTCTTGTTGTTGCTTTTTTCCCCATTTTGTCCGACATTTTGTACAAAGCGGAGGGAGAATTTTTTTTAAACCGCATATAGTCATCTCCTGTGTGTTATAAAATTTGAAGTCAATAAACTACTGAAACATTCATTGCATTTCCCCCTGGCACCCCCAACTAAATGGTAAAGAGGAAAAGGGAATCAGCGAGTTCACTTTTACTATTCCTTGAAAGGGGGACTGCGCTCCCATTTACGGGGGACTTCTCTAAGTTAATCCGGGCAGAATAGTCAAAACAAATCTAAATCTGTGTTCCTGCCATTGACATAGTCTGCAACAAGTTTTGAGCCGTCACCACTTAATAGGACGGGCTTCCAACCCCAAATGAGTAAGCTTTATCATTTGTTTAAAAAGCAGTACCACAACAGAAAATTTCCCGCAAAGGGTTGTGGGTTCTCTGTCATGGACCTAAGCAAATGCAGCAAATCAGGAAGCATTACATTTTTGATGAATAAATTGTTAAACTATAAGTTTGAATAATTTAATCTGCTGCTTTTGTCGCTACCAAGGGGCTGTCTGCAAAGTACATCATGTTCTGATTTAAACCCGATTTTAATGATGCTTCATAGAGCTGCTGAGAGAGAGTCTCCCCCAAAGAAAAGATGCCTTAGTACAAAACGCCAAGGGTAAAAACAGAACTCCGCATTTCAAAACTGCAA
The DNA here is from genome assembly GCA_025379985.1 of Phyllomedusa bahiana. Lineage (NCBI taxonomy): Eukaryota > Metazoa > Chordata > Amphibia > Anura > Hylidae > Phyllomedusa > Phyllomedusa bahiana. The sequence continues at coordinate 2,391 of JAODAL010010759.1, read as the reverse complement.
AGAATTAAGTCACTTGGTCAAGTTTTTTCTAAACAGATCTTCATTTTAAATATCTGTTTCCAGAAGGTCCCCGCTTTCAAACAAGCTTTTAGAAGTCGTACAAAGGGCGAAAACCCAGTGTTAGAAGTTCTTTTGCTAAGAAAGGGGCAGAGGGAAAAACAGGAACGGGAGAAAAGCAGGAAAGGGACAGAAGGAAGCAGGAATGGCAAACAGAAAAACAGAGAAAAAGTGAAAAGGGCACAATTGGAAGCAAAAAACCCACTAACAAATTCTACAAATGGAAAAGGAAGAAGAAACAGCAAAGCCAAACTAAAAATTTTTTTAAAAAGCTAAGTCCAAGATATGATTACCTGCTAAATCCAGAAGTGGAAACCCAGCTGATCAGCCTGTCAACTGTGGGCGACATTTATGAATGCTATATGTACTATTTTGCCATAGGCAAACTTAAACTCTATCAGTTCTCTATCTATTAAACACTAACGTAACTTTTATTATATCTAACTCTTAACCTCTATACACACTATTTAAAAAACCTGATCTCTATCCTCATCTTTTAAACCCCTTTTTTTGCTTCTGAAAGAGGGAAAAAACTCCCTTTCTATCATCAAGTTCTGGTGGAACCCCCACCTATTAACAGGAGAGCCTTATATCTATAGCAAAGTACTAGCTTCAGTAAGGGACCCCAAGCCAACTACTTGGGCAGTGTCCCTAATCTCATAGAAAACAAAAACAAATAAGGCCCCCCTTGTGACACCGTCTGCAGCAGGTGACACTTGTAGACAGAGGTGAGAGATCACAATTTAAAACGTCATGCCTGACCTCGCCAATTGTCATTAATCACATATCAGTGTACTCGTTTGACTTATGTTATGTATGTAACCCCCTCGAATGTACAGCACCCTGGAATCAATGGCGCTTTAAAATAAATAAATAATAATTAGAGATGGGCGAATTGATTCTAACGAAGTGGAATTCGTTTAGAATTTCAGGAAAACTTCCTTTGGGGACCGAAGTAGAAGTTTTGGGATACTTCGGGTGAACGAAGGTGCAATTTCATTGATAAAATGGCTGCGAAGCACATGGCGTTACATGGGGCAAAGAACTCGGGGTGGAAGAAGGGCATAGCCTGCAGGACATGTGAAAGGATGAAAGCCAATCAGAGCCCGGCGGGATTCTGGACGTCACCGCACTATTAAGTCCGGGCGCGACGCTGGGAGCTCCCCACCCCTCTCACTGTACTGATCAGGGAAGGTGCTGCCGTGGCTGATTGTGATAGCTTCTTACTGAAGAACTGATTTTTATACAGCGATTTTTGTGGGGTGTCTCAGCTTGTCTCAGAGACTGTTTCTCTTAAGTTCTATTTCTGATTTTTTGGGGGATTGGATCTGAAATCCAGTGTGCGTCCACTGCAGCTGCATTCTACATTCAATATCCAAGTGGGATCTAAGCCAGTTCCTGTTGTATTCATTTAAAGAAACAGCGTTTTTACAATACAAATACCACTTCATTTTTGGCTGCTCAATTCTATTGCGCAATTTACATCCAGGGGTTAATTAAGCGTTGTTTTGCTGCTGTGCTGACTCCAAGAAACCGTCACTTTCACCGCCAAAATATATACATTTTCCCTGCAGCATAATTCACAAGCGAAGGTTAATTACAATTTTATCTCTTGTTGTGTAGCGTAAAAAAAAAATCGCATTGTAACACGCTACAAAGCTAGTATTTGTGGTGGCCCAATTGTTTGCCGCAATTTTTCATCCAGGGGTTAATTAAGCGTTGTTTTTCAGCTGTGGTGACCCCAAGTAACCGTCATTTTCAACGCAAAAAAAATATACATTTTTTCTGTAGCATAATTCACAAGAGAAGGTTAATTACAATTTTATCTCATGTTGTGTAGCGTAAAAACACGCCATTGTAACACGCTACAAAGCTACTAGTTTGTGGTGGCTCAATTGTTTGGCGCAATTTACATCCAGGGGTTAATTAAGCGTTGTTTTGCTGCTGTGCTGACTCAAAGAAACCGTCATTTGCAACGCCAAAATATATACATTTTTCCTGTAGCATAATTCACAAGCGAAGGTTAATTACAATTTTATCTCTTGTTGTGTAGCGTAAAAAACACGCCATTGTAACACGCTACAAAGCTAGTAGTTTGTGGTGGCCCAATTGTTTGGCGCAATTTACATCCAGGGGTTCATTAAGCGTTGTTTTACAGCTGTGGTGACCCCAAGAAACCGTCATTTTCACCGCCAAAATATATATATTTTTCCTGTAGCATAATTCACAAGCAAGGTTAATTACAATTTTTCCTTTTGTGTAGCGTTAAAAAAAGCCATTGTAAAAACGACAAAGCTATATTTGTGGTGGCCCAAAATTTTTTGGCGCAATTTA